>ML272843.1:0-20675 GCA_005239495.1 Nicotiana undulata | reverse complement strand
TGATGGGCAGAGTGATTGTGAGGTTGCCTGATGGGCTAATACTGAAAGATATTGTGATGAGAAATGATTATGGCCCGAGGGGCAGTTTTATGAAGATTTTTACTGAGTTTTCAAACTATGATTTACTTCGTTTTCACACTGGTTTTACTGAGAATTTTATTGAGATATACTGATATTGCACTGGTTTTCAAGGGATTTCTGAAAACTGATTTCGAACTTATTATGTGATGAATACTACATGGTGACTTGGTGTTTTACTGGTTTTGTGGAATAGTGTATCTGTACTGTGTGATTATATTACTCAGACCGTGATTTATTTTCATTACTACTAAGTTGGCGTACTCATAAAGACTCCCTGTGCCTCTGTGCACAGATCCAGGTACTAGCTCGCAGCAGTAGCCGACACAGGTTCAATCGCAGTATTTCATGGGATTTCGAGGTAGCTGTCCAGCATCCACAGCTTCTCCATTTCCCTTCCTTATTTAGTCTTAGCATTTGATTCAGAGACATATATTATAGTTTTAGCAGAGTTAGATTGATTTATTCTTAGATGCTCATGACTATTGACTCCAGTTCTTGGGAGGTTGTTTAGAATATTATGGGGACGCTAAGACTTATTTATATTAATTATGTTATGGTTGCTTGATTATTATTTAATTGTGAACTGTTATGATTGAACAAAAGCGTAGTAAAGTGATGGTTGGCTAGCCTAGTTCCACAATAGGCGCCATTACGGCCTGTTGGGATTTGGGGTCGTGACAGTTCTATAATCACCCATAAACGAGTTTTAAGGTCCAAAATACTTACCTCTATGAAGAACACTGATTTTCCCTCTTCAAAATCGCCTCCAAGCTCTTTTCTCGTTCAAAAATGGTGTTAAAAGGGTTTAGGTCGCGAAAGGGTTTATTTAAATATGCCCAGTTATTTTCTCTCCGTGATCGCGGTCAACGCCCTGCGATCGCATAGCTCTGCCCCTTTTGACCTCCGCGATCGCATAGCTCTGCCCCTTTTTTGACTTCCGCGATCGCGGTCATCACTCCGCAATCGTACAGCTCTGCTGCCCCTCTACTCCGCGATCACATACCAGCGTTCGCGATCTCACAGAGCAAAAATGTGCCTGTCCAAAATAACTCACCACGCTCGCATTAATTCCCCCGCGATCGTAGTGAAGGAAATTGCTGCTGTGCAAAACCAGAAAACCAGCATTGTTTTTAAGTCCAAATGAGTCCGTTAACACCCGAAATCAATCCCGAGCCCCGCAGGACCCCAACCAAATATACCAACACATCACATATGATCATTCAAACTTAGATGCACCCCCGGAACACCAAAACTAACACAAAACACCAAGATCACACCGAATTCAAGCCTACGAACTTTGAAATTTTCTAAAATCCACCAACGATGCCAAAACTATCTAAAACAACTCTGATTGACCTGAAATTTTGCAGACACATCCAAAATGACATTAAGAACATGTTCCAACTGTCGGAATTCCATTCCGACCCCGATAGCCTATTTTTCATTGCCAACCGGAAATCGCCAAAAACTAACTTTCGCCATTCAAGCCTAATTCTACACCGGACATCACAAAATTATTCTGAACACACTCCTAAGTCCCAAATCACCCAACGAAGCTATCCGAGCCATAAAATTCACATTCCGAGGTCGTTTACCAATAAGTCAACTCTTAGTTGACTTTTCCGACTTTAAGGCTATTTTTAAAGACTAAGTGGCTAAATTCTCATTATAATCACTTCGATTTCAAGCCTACCAACTCTAACACATCAATAACAGTATAATCAATATATGACAATTCAATAACAGTAATTATAATACAAGTTCTACGTAACGACAGACCAGATCGTTACATGTTTGTTACGAAACAATTAACGGTACCAGTCTAATGCTTCTCCATCGAGATAGAAAGACGCCATAGAGAGGCGGTGAGCAGGTAAAATGGAATAAAACTAGCGGAGAAGTCGAAATCTTCGGAAGGAGAAGAAATTGAAGTGCAAACAACATTCTTCTTCAATATCGTTAGAGAACATGTCGGACTCTATCGCAGAACCGATTTCGGTTCCGATTTGTATTTGGGAGAATCATGATGTCCATATGTATTTGGGAGAATCATGATTTCGATATGTATTTGGGAGAATCGTGATTGTATTAATGGAGAAGGACCGGAGTTGAGAGAGAGAGAGAGTGGAGAAAAATCTGAAAGAATGAGAGAGAAAAATAATACAAGGCGTATTTTATGACTTAAGAGTAGGAGGTAACCATAAATAGATATTTGACTATAAAAATCAAAAAATAGCTACGGAAGTATAATTTTTTAAAACAGTATTTATTTATAATAAATAGGTATCAACCTTTGCTATATGAAGTAACTAATCTAATTTAAAATTCCAAATCTCTCATATGACAAGACAATACTCATAAATATTCTCCGGGCCCAACGGCACCCAATATCTACAACACGAGCAACGGACTTTACGTGGCCCAAGTCCCCTATTTCACGGCCCAAAGCTATTTTCGCTCCCCGAGAAAATTCACCTTCAAAAAGCTCTCCACCCTCTCTTCATTCTCTCATTCTTCTTCTCTCCTGAGCCCAAATGGAGCCATGGCTCGATGACTTAGCCGATGACCTTCAAAGCATCAGCTTCAACTCCACCACAACTTCCACCACCACTGACATCAATCGCTCCACCAGTTCCGGTTCCGAAGCCACGTGGACTGCAACCACCGCCTCTTCCGCTTCCTCTTCCTTTAACCAACATGTCATCAAACCACGCGCCGCCACTCCCTCCGGCGACCCTTACTGGGACGCCATTACACGTGTCATTTCCACTTCTCCTTCCTCCTTAATTTCCCTCAACGACCTCCGCTTCCTCCACCGCCTTGGCTCCGGCGACATCGGTTCTGTATATCTAGCCGAAATTAAAACTCCGTCGCCGGAAAGTTCGTCGAAGGCGTCCACGGCAGCTTACTTCGCGGCGAAAGTTATGGATAAGAAGGAACTGGCGGGCCGTAATAAGGAAGGAAGAGCGAGAACAGAACGGGAAATACTCGAAATGTTGGATCATCCTTTTCTACCGACGCTTTACGCCTCCATTGATTCGCCGAAATGGTCGTGCTTGTTGACGGAGTTTTGCCCCGGCGGTGACCTTCACGTACTCCGGCAACGTCAGCCGGCCAAACGCTTCCCTGAATCCGCCGTCAGGTAGGCCCCTTACTACTCTCACATTATACTTAAAAACACTTATATTTACTATTTCAAATATTATCGTCTATTTTCAAATTCTGAAAAACTCGAAGAAGATGAGAGTGACGTGTCTGAGTGGGACCCCCCACCTGGAGGAGGAGCTGGTGATTGTCAGTAGTAGGGGCCATCTAGTTGGTCACTGTATCAACCTCTTCGATCTTCTTCTCTTTAATGACGGAACACAGGATCTATGGTGGACTGTCGTACATTGGATCTTTGAAAAGAATGGTAACTAAGGAAGAAAATTTGTATAGGTCATAGGCACACGTGTCCCAATATGACTTTAAACTTCTGAGTTCTGATAGTCGGCTAAAACTCAGAGTTTGAACTCAGCCAACAAGCAACGGACACGTGGTTAGGCGTATGTTCTTAATAATTGATTCTAACTTTAATGAAGAACTTTTTGTAGGTTTAACAAAACTCTTTATTTCTGTTTAACAAAAAAACTTGTTTCACATAATTTTGTTTAGGGTTTTACTAATCACCGTCGGTTCATCGGTTGAGGAATGTGTTGCCCGTTTACTTTTACTCTCTCCGTATAAAAAAATTGTCTTAGTTTGATTTGGCATAATCTTAATAAAAAAGGAAAGACCGTTTAGAATATGTGATCTTAAATAAATCGTAGTATTTGTGTGGCCATAAAACTTTTGAAAGTTGTAATCTCAAACTTGCTATAGCATTTGTGTGAGTGTAAATCTTTTCCATTAAATAAATATTAAAAGATATTAATTCTTTTTGAAATAGACTAATAAAAAAAATAGTGACAAGCTTTTTGAAATAGAAGAGTATATTTATTAAGTACTTACTATGTACCTTCATCTACTCGTATGTTTTATAGTTGATCTAATGGGTGCATGTGGGAAGGGATTGACTTAATCACGTGTCCTCTGCTTCATGCTTGTGTTTTCTTATTTTTGAATATTTGTTTAAATCAAAGTCGGTAATAATTCAAATATTTTAATATTCTACGTGTGCTGTGTTTTGGTAAATGTTGGAAATGTTGTATTCTGATTTTCATGGGCGTTGGTTGAGCATTTTCAAAGATTGGCGGTTACTCCCTCCGTCCGTCCCAATTTACTTTTTTTACGCCTATTAAGATAACAATAAGTACAAGGTATAGTTGAAAATAATTACAAATTTAGTCGCCTAAGTGTTTTTTGAGAATTAAGTAGCATTAAGAACAACTATTACTTCTTTAATATCAAAAGAATAAACAACAACAACCCAGTATAACCCTACTTCTGGAGAGGGTAGTGTGTACGCAGACCTTATCCCTACCTGGGATAGAGAGGCTGTTTCCGATAAACCCTCGGCATTCTTCCCTCCAAGAACTTCCCACCTTGCTCTTGGGGTGACTCGAACTCCCAACCTCTTAGTTGGAAGTGAAGGGTACTTACCATTAGAACAACCCTTCTTGTCTTAATATCAAAAGAAGTAATAGTTAAATTCCTGGGATGGTTTTTACTGTTAAAGTGGCTGTTAATTTGGGATAGAAAGTAGTATTCTTGAAATAAGCTTTATAGCAAAAGTTAAAGAACAAAAATAAACAACAAATGTGCCAAAGTAACTTTTCTAAGAATTTTGTAGTTTGTCCGGTTATCACTTATTATTCCCAAAATTAGGGGAACAGTCAAACTGTCAAAAGTAAGGGAAAAGTAATGAAGATGCAATTCCATTAATTTTTCCGGAATATCAGGGATTTGAATTTTTTTAACGTGGGGAATATTAATCTTGACGACCTTTTATATTACGGTAAGTTGATTTATATAGAGGCCCTATATAATACTATTTCTACAATTGACAAATATGCCATGTTGGTACACAAGTTATACAGATGATGACAACCTAGCTAGACCTAGAAGAATGTGACTAGAAGGAAAGTAGTGGAAATGATTCAACTCTAATTTCTCTAGCTTAGTTTAGAAAGTAATTGTGATTGAGCTTAAAACAAGGTCCTGGAGTTTATATAACTTTTTTCTGACTTGACATTTCACTGCCTGAATTTGGGACTTTATGATTTGGAAGGACGTCTCTTTTGATCATGTATGACCCCTCGTGTCTCATGGTAAAAATTGAAAAGAAAAAAAAAAAATAATGTGTATTATTATACTGAAATAAAGTTTACGCATGCACCACCCTCTCCATACCTACCCTCTCCATACCTCACTTGTGGGATAACAATAGATTTATTGCTTTTGTTGAAACATCAATCATTTTGATTAGAAGAATAGATGGGAAGTAATATTCTATACTAATAATTTAATTCCTGCCAAAATGCAATATTGGCTACTGTTCTGAGCAGAATTGGTTCCCCTGTTTACTGTTCTGCCTATAAAGATATGGCAACATTAAGTAGGCCATACTTTTTTTAACTAATTTGTGGGTAGTTTGCTCTAATCTACTTGCAATTTCATTCCATTTTTCCTCATATTGAATTGCAATTATATTTTCAAGAAAATATATTTACTATATGATATAGGAAAGGAAATATATCCCTGATAAAAACTACAGTAATGGAAAGTCCTTGATATTCTTATATGAAATAATTGTTTCTTCTTTTGTGGATATCCCAAGAACATCTTTTTCCTTTTTCTTGTATAAATCTAGTACACGATGTAATCATGTTACACTTGCGGAAAGCAACTAAACGAAGAACACAAAAAGGAGAAGAGGACAGTAAAGTTGCGCCATGATATAGGGACAATGTGCACGGACCCAGTTCTTTTAATCTTGCTACGTTGCATGGGGAAATAGTGAGGGGCCAGGATTCCACATAATAAAATAATATATTATCTTTATAGAAGCACATTGGTCCCGTCCTCAATTCTCATATGATAGAGTTGAAAGTTGAAACAAAGTGCTGCTTTGTGCACATGTAGCGTACATCCATTTTACTACAGTTTGTGGGCTAAGGGGATTCAAAATATAAAATATAGAGGTACAATCCGGATTTTGCCTTATATGTACAATATAATTTTCCGGCTAAATCTGCCCCTGGTTGTATCATGATTTTACCCAAGAAGAATTAATATTTTGTTCTTTTGCTTCCTTTTATGTTGTTTTAGGGTTGTTTGCAAATTATTGAAAGGATTTATATTATATAGACGGACTGTATCATTTACCTGCTATAGAAGATTATTTATCATTTATTACGTATAAGTTACCAATGCATGTTTATTATTTAGAGTTACTTGCATTTACCTTAAGTCCTTGCATAGATATTTGTTATACTATAAGTGCATAGAACTTAAATTCATATTTATAAATTGCTTGGGCGTACAGTAAATAATATCATGGTGTCTCCAGGTTTTACGCGTCCGAGGTGGTGGTAGCACTGGAATACATTCACATGATGGGAATTGTTTACCGTGATTTGAAACCTGAAAATGTCTTGGTCCGATCAGATGGTCATATCATGCTCACTGATTTTGATCTCTCCCTAAAATGCGATGACTCCACATCAACACCAGCTCAAGTGATTTCAAGCCAAAATACGCCTAATGGAACTCAACAAAACGAGTACAAAATTGAACCACCAAAGTTTACATCTTCGTCATGTATCCTTCCTAACTGTATAGTACCTGCTGTTTCATGCTTCCACCCAAAAAGGAAGCGAAAGAAGAAGCCTGGCCATCTTGGTGGCCCTGAATTTGTTGCTGAACCAGTCGATGTCCGATCAATGTCATTCGTGGGAACTCACGAGTATTTGGCTCCAGAGATTGTGTCAGGTGAAGGCCATGGTAGTGCAGTTGATTGGTGGACACTAGGGATATTCATATTTGAGTTGTTATATGGAGTAACACCCTTTAAGGGGATAGACCATGAACTAACTCTAGCTAATATCGTGGCTCGAGCCCTTGAATTCCCTAAAGAGCCAGCAATCCCGACCCCAGCTAAAGACCTGATATCACAACTACTTACAAAGGATCCAGCTAGAAGGTTGGGGTCAACTATGGGTGCCACAGCAATCAAACACCATCCATTCTTCCACGGAGTCAATTGGGCACTTTTAAGATGTACATCACCTCCATTCACTCCTCCTCCCTTTAGTAAAGAATTTCTGTCGGATGGAAGTTGCCCTGATACCCCAGTAGAATACTACTAATAGTGTGAATAAAGATTCAAAAGTCAATTATTTGGACCAGATAAGTTACAAACTTACAGCTTCATTTCTTCTGGCTACAGAAAGGAAGAAAGAAAGCTATTTGTGGACTTTTCTTGGAGCTTAATTACTTGGTTGGAAATAATTGGCTAGCAAATGAATATTTATCAATACAACAATATCTAGAAATGATCCACCAACGCGAAATAAGAGGTTATTGCATTACATCAAAAACATAGTTTTTGTTGTTGTTTGCTAGCCTATGGCTCTCTTGCAATTATAGGTGGGCAAAGGAAGGTTCATTTTCCATTCTTTATCTCAAAGTCAATGGCTTTGTCGGGAACATCGGATCTTGACAAAATACATGTAGACATGGATACACAATCAACGGGCCGGTGAGCTGAGGGGTTTGGTTGGTTGGTGGGTGGTGGAGGTTGTAGAGTGGATCAAGGATGGGCCTGCGTCCATGTTTTTGCTACTCTTGTTCTTTTCCTTATGGAAAAGCATGATGTTTCCATGTGAGTTGTTTATTTATTAGCATTTGTAGGATTGTAGGATAGTCATGAGTGCCTTGTGAATTTCTTTTAATTATATAAATATCCTTACATAAATAATTATAATGGTATTATTAGTTTCATCAATCCTAAAATGCGCATTGTTGTCAATAGTTTTATATTAATGGTGTTCCATCAACATAGGGATAACGTCTGCGTACATACTATTCTTTCTAAACCCTGCTCATTATGTGTGATTGTATTGAATATGTTATTATTGTTGTTGTTGGTGTCCCTTCAAGTTGCATACACTTCGGCTATATTTTATCGGGTACCGAGTTGATGGAGCGAAATCACGTAGCTTTTTTTATTTTTTAACATAGGTGCCAACTATAATGGCAAGATTAGTTTGTTTATTATTGGTGGTTACGACTTACGTGCTTTATTGAGTTGAGTTGGTTAATTGGTTTGTCTGATGATTATGATCATTGTTTTGACTGTCTTGGGGAAAGAGTTAATTATGGATAAAAGCGTAATCACCTTTTCTAAGACTTTAAAAGGAAAGAGATAAAGCTCCTTTTGGACAATTTGATTTGACTAATTGTGATTATTGTACAGACTCCACTTGTTGTAATTGTGATTATTGTAGCTTCATTAGAGGAAAAACAAAACATATTTTATAGCTTCTCTGTGGAGTCTTGAGGTGTGATTGGAAGTAATGACCATCAACTTTTGGTGTGTAATTGTGAACTAGAATATGGCCTACTTCAAATGGCAAGGTTGGGTCTACGCACGAGGGTCACAGTTCCTACAAAAGGAATGAGACAGAGTTGGAGTCGGGGACGGGTATCAACCAATTCCAAACTTGCTTCCCCACGTTGGCGAAGTCAGGAAATTCAATAAGGGTGTTCAAATTTTAAACACACTTTGCGAGTGAGATATGCAAGGGTATTCAAAGTCTATTTTTAATCAATAATAAATAATATTTTACCTTATACGTAGTATAATTTTTCGGCGAAGGGTGGACAATTGACCACCCTTTGGCCAACATAGCTTCGCCTATGCTCCCCATCAATTATGTGCACATTCGAATATCAACCAGAATTGTGGTGAGATGAATATGATCTGTGTTGATACCCAATTTTTCCTCAAATTATTTTCAATTTTGTATATATACCTTCAAAATCACTCTCTATAGTAATTGATATTTTTCTATAATTTTTCGTATTTTTTATCAAATTATTTTCCTGTCTTTTTAATATTTTATATTCCATAATTATTCATAAATAATGTTATAAATAATTTCAAGACATTTTCTTGCTCAATATATTATTCATAATACTATTTAATTCCCTTAGGATTTAATTATTTCACAAATTGGCTAATATTGGTGTTATTTAGCTAATTACCTCAATTTTTTCAATTATAGCACAAATGCGCATTTATACCATTTTTTAATCAATAACTGATCATTTTATATTTTTAATATTGATAATCACCTCAATTTCATTTGTTTAGTCTTAATTTCATTTTACACAATTATTAGCCATTTTTTATTAATTAATTATTGTATTTTAAGGGGAGAATTCATGATCGGCCATTCCATTTTTGCTTTCAGCAAGTAGGCGACGCGAATCTATGCTTTCTATCTTTCAATCGGATACCAATTGCTTGGATTTAACGTTTAGCCCCGTTTATTTAAATTATAAACAAATTTTAACCCATTCTCTACCAACCCTTTAACCCATAACTGACCCAACCCAAAACCCGTTCCTACCCGGCCCAACCCCACACCTGATCTGAATCGTTGATCAAATAAGATCAACGGTCCAGATCAGCGTTACCATAATTAAACCCCTATCACTACCCCCTCCTACCTCTCACTTGCCCATGCTCATTCTCTCTCTCTCTCTCTCTCTCTCTCTCTCTCTCTCTCTCTCTCTCTCTCTCTCTCTCTCTCTCTCTCTCTGTTCCTCTCTGCTTCTCTCTAGAAGCTTCCTTGGCTTCTCTTTTTCGATGGAGTTCGTTCATCTTCTCCGGTTGGTTCTCTCACCGGAAACCATGGCTCTTCATCATCTCATGGTTATTTGCTCATCTTACCCTGGTCCAGTGATGCCCTAAAGCCCTCAGGCGAACCTGGAGCGGTTCACTCACCTCTCAGGGTCCCTCAAGCCACTTTCCGGCCTCCCCCGACCGTCTGAGTAAGAGCTACAACCTTTCCGGCTGGAGCCGACGACGTCTTTGAGGTTTTTCTTACTTTTCTGGGTTCCACGAGACCCTAACTCCTATATCTTTTCGATTTTTTCTAGATCTGCCTTAGGTCTACGATATTACTAAGCTTTTTTACACGTTTTCTTCGAAATAAAAAAAAATCTTTCCTACTTTGAACAGTCTTCGTCTTCAAACTAGGGTTTCATAACCCCTTTTTAAAATGGCTTTTACTTCCGATTTTAGTATTATCCTGTGATTTTCATTATGTTCAAACGTTTATTTAAGTTTTCCTATTTATCTGAGTTATTTATGTTTAAAACTCTAAATTTCTTAGCCCTAATCTTGAGTTCCTGAGTTTGTCTTTGATATTATGTTTGCATATGTGCTTGTTTCTCATGAGCTTTATGATTCTCTGGGATTTTACCCTATGTTGTTCATCAGTGTCTTTGATTTTTTGCTTTTCCCGCTTACATCCATTGTTTACTCTGTGATTCATATTATGCTCTATGTGAATCCCTAATTGCGTATGATTCTACCCTATTTTGATCACTAGGGTTTCTAATTTCTTGCCTATTATTTGTTTAATTCATGTTAGCTTCCTTAGCTATTGTTATTCTTAGTCGAATCCCTGATTCTCTGGGATTGGAGTCCTTCACTGATCTCCTATGGTAATACCTTACTGATTTTGACCTATGAATTATTCTCTTGCCTTATTATGTGATTGATTCTACTGTTAGTTGATTCTTACAGACCTTTCCTTAATTAGATTTTCTGAACCTAGACTAATTACTTGTTCTATGTGCTGAAATTATTTCCTTGTGTGATATTTTCCTTTGATTAATGCTGATTTCCTATGATTAAAGTCTCACTCGAGGATCTCCTTACTGATCTTCAGACTTTTTAATTATCCCTTGCTTTATTTTCATGTCTAATATTGCTGTCAAACTGATACATATATTTTTCTTAAATAGGATTCTGAACTTGGTCTTACTTACATGCTTTATACTGTACTGTACTTATGCTATCAGTCTTACACGATTTTCTTTCCTTATGTTACTACTGTCTATCACTGATTGAGTATGACTCCTTAATTAAAGGGAATACTTCCATTAATTTGATTCGGATTGATGCTTACTTCCATAATTTTGTTGAACTATTATTTGTTACCTTATTTACTACCTGTTTTCAAACTATAAGTACCCATGCTCTTTCATTAAGCAAAAAAAGGATACACACTATTCTAGGCTCTCTCCTATACACACACATACACTCTCTTGCTTCTCTTGCTGTTTACTTGCAACTCAGTCGGAAGACTGAGTGATTCCACTGTTCTATTACGCTACTGTTCTACTTCTCTTCACTTTACTGCCTTTTCACTCTGCATTCATTCTTTCATCCAACTGGTATGTTTTCAGTTTAAGTTTACAGCATCCAAAACAATATGTTCCTGTTTACATTACGATTCCTTTTGTTCCTCTTATGCTTCTACTTGTGGTTCTACTGCTTACCTTGCAATTAGTATGACTACTTTGCCTATGTGACCTCCCTTTCCCTTTGGTTCATCATGTTTATTGCTTTTCTTATCTGTTTCACTATGATTCTGCCTTACCCTTGATTCCTAACACTATAAGAATGTACACATGACACCTAGGTACTATGTGATCTTGAACCCTTCCCCTGAACCTAATGTTTATCACCCCTCAATCTAATGCTGTTGAACTCCTGGCATGAACACTTTGTGATAGACTATTGCTGTAACTAGTTAAGTTCTGTGAGACTTCTCTGATGTTAACCTGTGTGCAACTATGCCTTCACATAGGTACTACGTGTCCCCAATTCCCTTTTCCTTGTTTGTGTTTGTTTATTGAGCTATGTATGTCTTTCTGAGTTGCTGATTGTCCTGTTTCTTTTCCTCCTCAAACTGGTTTTTCATAAAAGCAAACTCTTATGCTGTTCTCCAAAGTCTATTTCAAAACAATTATTTCATAAAACTATTTCCAACTCAACTCTTTTAAAACTATGAGCACATTTCACTACTCTTAGTTTCTTAAGTTCAGCCCCCTCGTGTGAGCACTGCTTTGAGAACCATTTGAGTCCCCACTGAACTCTGACACACAAGGCTGTCACTCCCACACTGCACTTACTCATTCCTGGCTAGGGTACTTGGGTGTGAGTACTGCCTGGGATCCTCTGAGGTCCTTAGGAACTCTGACACACCTGGGTTGTGAAAGGTCATGGCATATGGCATTGTTGGATCTGGAGATTTGGGCCTATTGTTAGGCTCCCTATAGTGTAACTTCTTAATTTCTTCTTTACGTAATTTGTGCAATGCCGGTCTATAATAATTAATTGTAAAACCGATTCCGGGGTTGGATAGTGAAATGGGTGGGGTTATGCATGCTTAGTATAGATACGAGTAGAAACCATGCTTGTAGGCTTATTTTTATATATGTGCGCAATAGTCACCATGCTTAGTAATACATGCCATTCATGTATTAGATACCGTGATACTTAGATCCATTTATTTTCAGCATCTCATTATACTTATACCCACTTAGAAATCATGTTCATAGTTGAATAAAAATAAAAAATGGATGTTATAATGTTACTGTTTCAGTATTCTCACAATTGCTTCGTCTAGAAATCCTGTTCAGGCTAAATAATAACATTAGCTATCAAAGCTTGCATTAGACATCATGTCCCATAAGATGTTACTTTCAGCATGTTACTTGTGCCAAAATCCTGTGTTAAATCAACATACTACTATGAACACCTAGAAAAATCATGTGTTAGGTTCAAAAACTTAACAAAGTATTATATCTCTGTACGCTTTAGGTTCAAAAACTTAACAAAGTATTATATCTCTGTACGCTTTGTTTAAGAAAATATGTTAACAAATGGATCTCGCTAAAATAGATTCTGATGATGAAAACGCTCATGCATTTAAAACAACATGTATAAGTTTGCATCATTTTGCACCTTGTTTTGCATTTAGATGCCATGTCCTTAGGATTGCATTTATATTCACCCCTTTATCCTGGTTAAGATTAAAACAGACTTACCCGCTTAACAACCATTTTTCCTAAAACTGAAGACTAAGACAGTGTAATTGGAGCAGTCCTTATGCCTAGGCAAGCCTTAGGTATCCACACTTGTTAAAACTGGAAAACTATTCCTCCTTTTGTGTATTGTCGGGCTAATTACAGATAAGAAATCAACAGTCTGAAACTGGCAAAAGTCCTTTCTCTGAAACTCTGTAATGAACCTGCCTTGCTACTGCATTCTCGCCTAGACATCATGCTTAGGTTCTAAAGTTAAGGACTTTACTCGTGTTTTAGTCGTGCTATTTATGTGTATAACTTGTGGAGGAATATCTGAGCTTCATATCTGCCTCTATGCGCTTCCCTGTATTTGCAGTCTTAATTGTTTTGTTTGTCGTTTAGAATTTTGTCCTTTAAATCTAAGGGTTCAGCCTAGTACCTACCCTTTAGGAATAGTGGTCCCTAACTTCCTCCAGGACTGATAGGATGGGACGGGTAATAACACGCAATAGATTTCGTGAACAACACACGTTTTAAATACCTTCACGAGGTGGGAAATGGTAGAATATGGATATGATGACCGATGTGCTAATACCACGTGTAGCCCCTCTTTGAGGAGTAACATACCGGGTATTGCATTGATGTGATCCATATTGTTTTAAACCTAGGATATCTTCTTTCAAATGTCTTACTAGTTCTTTCAAAAGTTAATAACTCCGATGCTTATTTGAAATCCCCTCTTATTTGAGCCGTTACTTGCTACTTGCTTATCGTACAAATTCACGAAAACCATTTGGCCGGGAACCACAGTCGTGGATCCTGAGTGGTGCCTAATACCTTCCCCTTGGGATAATTTCAAGCCCTTACCCAATCTATGGTAATGCAAACTAGTCTCATGAGTTAATCACTCTAGGTTCCCTAACGCACATTAAAAATCGTTAGGTGGCGACTCTCTTTTAACCCTCTTCCTTTAAAAGGAGTTGTCAGAATGTCATAAACTCGATCTCCGCTTAAGGAAAAAGGGGGCGCGACAATCTGTCAACTTTTAAATAGAGATTTCAAGTTCAAATTTTGGGAATTATAAAAACCTTGTAGGAAGCATTTGTTGGTCTTTAAGCTTAGTGTAGCTTAATTTTAAGCTTGGTGTAGCTTAAAGAGAGTGAATGGAAAATGGTGGGAAAAGATATGGAGAGAAGTGAAATTTTGAATTAGTTCACTTTACTAATGCACTTTGTCCCTCATTGGTAGAAGGAAAGAAAATCTATGTGTATATATAGAGAAGCTCATCTTTTAGCTCTTAAAGAGTTAAGAAGAAGGCAAGCCTCACGCCGTTGTTGTCGCTCGTCTCGGCTTCGACTTCGGCTTCGGTCGGATTCAGATTCGGTCAAAGAAAATTCTTTTCAAATATTTAATTAATTAATTCGGATTCGGATTCTGAAAGGTTGCAAACCTTTTCAGAAACAATGCCAAATTGGCTTTAAATATTCCTTCTAATCCCAGAATATTTACTTATGTAATTTTACAACATTCGAGTGGTTTGTTGTTCATCGGCGTTTTTGGTACCAACACTCCGGTGAGTTAAATCTTTCTATCCTGGGAGGATATATTCCAAAACCTCGGATACTTGAGGGGAATAATTTCCTTAAATACACACTGTGTATTCAGTGGGCTCGGTTTATTCCTATACTGTTTTTTCAGAATTTATTTTGACGTTCTAGTTCTTCTAACTTTCTGTTTCTGTTTTTTTAGAAAGTTTATTGTTTTGTTTATTTTACAGCAATACAGATTGGATAACAATCTTAAGGAAATTAATTTATTATATTCTGTGTTCTGTTTGTGGAGATTAAAACCTGTGTGGTTTTCTACTCCTTCTGAATTTTATTATTTTGATTTGAAGATATAAAAACTTCATCAGAGTTTTGAAATTCAGAAAACGATTTGAAGAACATAAAAACTTCATCGTTTTCTGTAAAAGAGTATATAAAAACTTCGGTTTTTATTTATTATACATACTGTTTATTGTTAATTACAGTATTGTTTACTGTTCTGGTTTTTCCATTGATTGAACTCTTCTGTTGTTGAAAGTGAGAAATGGAAATTGATAACGAAAATTCTTCTACGACTGTTGTGTCAACGACGATAGCCTCGTCAAGTCGAATTACTGTTCCACTAGCAGAAAAACCGGAGAAATTTTCTGGAGCCAACTTCAAAGGATGACAACAAATGGTGTTCTTCTGGCTTACCACACTTGGTATGCAGAAATTCACTAGTGAAGAACCTACAGTGCCTGCTGCGGACATGCCAGACAACGAGAAGTTCATGATTGTTGAGGCAGGGAAGCATGCATATTTTCTTTACAAAGGCTATATCTTAAGCGCTTTAGAGGATGACTTGTACAATGTGTACAGTGCGATGAATACTTCGAAAGAATTATGGGACGCACTTGAGAAGAATTACAAGACGGAAGATGCATGCTTGAAGAAGTTCGTGGTTGCCGGGTTTCTAGAGTATAAAATGATAGACAACAAAACTGTGGGAACCCAAGTTCAGGAGCTTCAACTTATTTTTCACGACCTTATTGCTGAAGGTATGATCCCGAATGAAGCATTTCAAGTGGATGCAATGATTGAAAAGTTGCCTCATTCGTGGAGAGATTTCAAGAACTATCGTAAGCACAAGCGCAAAGAAATGAAGTTGGAAGATCTTGTGATTCGTCTCAAGATTGAGGAAGACAAAAAAACATCCGAGAAGAAGTCTCGTGGAAATTCAACGATCATGGGAGCTAATATCGTTGAGGAGACTGCTCTAAAAAGTAAGAAGAGGAAGAGATCTTCTGGACAGACTAAAGAGTAGAACAAAAAGAAATTCAAGGGCAACTGTCACAATTGTGGAAGAGTTGGTCACAGAGCCCCTGATTGTCGTCTCCCGAAAAAGGATAAGAAGAAGGGACAAGACAACATAGTGGAGAAGAATGATGAAATTGATGATCTTTGTGCATTGCTTTCGGAATGCAACTTAGTTGGAAATCCGAAGGAGTGATGGATTGACTCTGGAGCCACTCGACATGTTTGTGCTGTCAAAGAAGCATTTGCAACTTACCCTACTGCTGGTCCCGAAGAAGAGATTTCCATGGGATATAATTCAACAGCCAAGATTGAAGGTTATGAGAAGATATTCCTAAAGATGACTCCCAGCAAGGTGTTAACGCTCAACAGCGTTCTTCATGTTCCTACTATTAGGAAGAATTTAGTTTCTACTTATTTACTTGTGAAGAATGGATTCAAATGTGTATTTGTTTATGATAAAGTTGTTGTAAGCAAGAATAAAATGTATGTTGGAAAAGGCTACCTCACGGAGGGCCTTTTCAAACTCAATGTAATGGTTGTTGACAATATGAATAAAATTCCAGCTTCTTCTTATTTGTTGGAGTCAAATGATTTATGGCATATTCGTTTAGGACATGTCAATTATAAAACCTTGCGGAAGTTAATAAATTTAGAAGTATTGCCTAAATTCGAGTGTAATAAATCAAAATGTCAAATATGTGTTGAATCTAAGTTTGTAAAACATCTTTATAAGTCTGTTGAAAGGAATTCAAATCCTTTAGACTTAATTCATACTGACATTTGCGATATGAAGTCGACACCATCTTGAGGTGAGAAAAAATATTTTATTACTTTTATTGACAATTGCACTCGATATTGTTATGTTTATTTGCTTAATAGTAAGGATGAAGCAATTGAAGCGTTTAAGCAATACAAGAATGAAGTGGAGAATCAATTGAATAAAAAAGATCAAAATGATTAGAAGTGATAGAGGTGGAGAATATGAATCTCCGTTTGCAGAAATATGTTCGCAATATGGAATTATCCATCAAACTACTGCACCTTACACACCTCAATCCAATGGAATTGCGAAAAGGAAAAATCGGACATTAAAAGAAATGATGAATTCTTTATTAATAAATTCCGGATTACCGCAGAGTTTTTGGGGGGAAGCTATCCTTACAGCTAACCGAATACTCAACAGAGTACCCCACAGTAAAACGCAATCTATTCCATATAAAAAATGGAAAGGAAGAAAACCCAACTTGAAATATTTCAAAGTGTGGGGGTGTCTAGCAAAGGTACAAGTTCCTTTACCTAAAAGGGTTAAAATCTGACAAAAAATAGTAGATTGCATTTTCATTGGATATGCTACAAATAGTAAAGCATGTCGGTTTTTGGTCCATAAATTCGATAATCCCGAGATTCATGTTAATACGGTAATGGAATCAGATAATGCTGAATTCTTTGAAAGCATTTATCCGTATAAAACTGAATGCGAGTCGTTAAGTGAAAGACCTAAACGACCCCGGGAAGAACCAAAGGAAAATACTCCAAGTGTAGAAGATCCAAGGCGTAGCAAACGTCAAAGAACATCTACTTCCTTTGGACCGGATTTTGTGACATTCTTGCTTGAAAATGAACCTCAAACTTTTAAAGCAGCTATGTCATCTTCTGATTCATCGTTTTGGAAAGAGGCAGTCAATAGTGAGATTCAATCAATTTTGGATAACCATACATGGGAATTGGTTGATCTTCCTCCGGGAAATAAGCCTTTAGGTCGAAATGGATCTTTAAACGGAAAATGAAAGCTGATGACACTATTGAAAAATATAAGGCAAGACTTTTTGTGAATGGTTATAGACAAAAGGAAGGCCTTGATTACTTTGACACTTACTCGCCAGTAACGAGGACAACATCTATTAGGATGTTAGTGGCATTAGCGGCCGTGTATGGTCTTGAAATCCATCAAATAGATGTTAAAACAGCTTTCTTAAATGGAGAATTGGAGAAAGAGATTTACATGGAAAAACCTGAGGGTTTTGTGGTTCCTGGTAAATAAAAGAAAGTGTGCAAACTTGTTAAGTCGCTTTATGGACTTAAACAATCACCCAAACAATGGCATGTCAAATTTGACCAAACAATGTTGGCAAGTGGGTTGAAAATCAACGAGTTCGACATGAAAGACTTAGGAGTTGCTGATGTGATCTTAGGAATCAAAATTCACAAAACTCCACAAGGTCTAGCATTATCACGGTCTCACTACATTGAAAAGGTACTTGACAAGTTCAAGTATTTGGATTTCAAAATTGCCAAGACTCAAATTGACGTGAGTTATGCAATTCAAAAGAATGAAGGTGAAAGTGACTCACAACTGGACTATGAAAGAGTATTGGGAAGTGTGATGACCCAAGGGGTCATTTTATAAAATTAGACTCTGTTCCATGCTTAATAGCCATAAAAATACTAAATTTAAATACTTCGATTTGCGTGCGCAGTCCGGGCGTGAAACCGTAAAGCTTTTAGGTGAAAATATGAGAAATAGTGATTTTTAGAATTTAAATTTGATAAAAGTTGACTTTGGTCAACATTTTTAGTAAACGGACCCGGATCCATATTCTGATGATTCCGGGAGGTCCGCATTAAAATATGGGACTCGTGCGTATGCCCGAAAATGAATTCCGAGGTCCCAAGCCTTACAAATCAATTTTTGAAAGAAATTATTTTGCTGAAATATTTATGAAATAAGGAAAAGAAATAATGCTTAAAATCATTGGCATCGGGCCCGTATTTTGGTTCCTGAGCTCGGTACAAATTTATTATGATATTAAAAGGTTAATTGTGAAATTTGGTGAAACACGGAGTTCGTTTGACGTGATTCGGACATCCAGTTGAGAAATTATGAACTTTAAGAGTTCTTGTTGAAAATGATGAGTTTTGAGGTTTAATTCATAGTTTTACATGTTATTTTCATGATTTGATCGCACAAGCAAGTCCGTATGATGTTTCTAGACCTGCGTGCATGTTTTGTTTAGAGCCCCGAGGACTCGGGTGAGTTTTGAATAGGCCACGGGGTGTTTTATACTTAAAGAGAATTGCTGGTTTCTGGTTGTTGGTGTCCAGGTTTTTGTGCTATGCGATCGCATAGGTAGGATTGCGATCACATAGAGTAGTCTCAAGGGGGTCCCAAATTTGTACTGCACGAACGCAACACTAGGAACGCGATCGCAATGCTTCACCTAGGCTAAGCTGTGCCATTCCCAGGGGAGGGGGAGGCCAGTGCTCTATGCGATCACACCCCTCCCCACGCGATCACGATTCACCATCCGCCATACTCTATGGGATCGCGACCCATGTATTGCGATCGCATAGGTCTTCAGCCCAGCTAATATAAATACCCTTTTAAAAACGGGCAGACCTTCTTCTTCACCATATTTTCGAGGTTTACAACCCTAATAACGATTTTCTTCAACAATTATAATCCCCAAGTCATAGGTAATCAATTCTAAACTTTGTTCTTTCAATTCCCTACTGTTTTTCATCACTTTTAAAGCAAAAACTAAGAATGTTTATGGTAAAAATTGAGGGTTTGGGTAGAATTAGGGAATTTTGTAAAAATCGAATTTTTACATCGAATTAAGGTCGTAGTTCAAAACTAATAGTATATTTGGGTTCGTGGGTGAATGGGTAAACGTAATTTGGTCCGAACTCCGAGTTTAGACCAAGCGGGCCCGGGGTCGGGTTTTCACTTTTTCTGAGAGAACTTAGGAAAAGTTATATTTTTCAATAAAGTTAGTTCCTTTAGCATAAATTGATGATATTGAGTTAATTATGATTATATTCGAGCAAGTTAGAGGTGAATTCAAAAGGAAAAGCCGTAATTGAGCAGTGAGTGGCCTGCGAAATTGAGGTAAGTGTTTGGTCTAACTTTGACTTGAGGGAATAGGACTCCCCACTTGTTTGCTATGTGAAATGCATGGGCGTGGTGTATAGGTGAGGTGAAGAGTATCTATGAACCACCCAAATTGCCAGTTAAACATGATCCCTTTCCCGTTCCCAACTTAATTGATCCCGGTCTTAATTGTTCTTTGTTTGTTATTGTTTCCATGACTACTAGGCCTCATTACTTTGCTGTTAAATATTGTTTTGGTTATTTTGGAAGAGTACTGGTTGTGTATTTGATTCTCTTGGGGCATAGAAATGCTTAACAGTTCGACACCGCTTCTGGATATAAATATATATATATATATATATATAAATATTATAACGACCCGTCGTTTCGTGTGCTGGGACTCCGTTCCCGTGAATGACTCTTCCCATAGCGACTACTCGTGCCTTATGACTTGTGTGGGCCGGTAGTTCGAGATTCAGAAGTGTTTTGGCCAGTTCAGGAACCAAGTGTTCCTGAAGGCTAGCCTATTTGGCTGATTTTGGTTCCGAGCAGCATTTTGAGCAAATGACCTTGGAATCGAGTTCTGACAGCTCCAACAGCTCCGGATGATGATTTCGGACTTGGGAGTGTGTTCGCCTCGGGTTTCTGATGACCCGGGAGTATTTCGGCACCTGAATTGGAATTCAGGATTTCATGTGATTTGGAATTCAGCCTGGAATTGGACCTCGTGATATCATGGTCCTAATGGAATTCCGGAACTGGCAATAGTTCCGTACAGTCAATTACGACTTGTCCGCAAAATTTGGGGTCATTCCGAGCAGTGTAGACCCGTTCGGCGTATTGAT
>MDKH01114986.1:0-21331 GCA_005239495.1 Nicotiana undulata | reverse complement strand
TATATATATATATATATATATATATATATATATATATATATATATATTACCGCTTTTATTATTCTTTAGTATTAAAAATACTTTGAGATGAGTTACGTATGTGTAAAACCCGTAGAGTTTGAAATGTATCTAAAATCATGTCACGCGGACGTGTACATAATTCTTGACATAGAACTCATTCAAGGAGATAAATAAAGTTGCGTGAGCGCGTATTTTCGTTTTGTTGTCAAAAAAAAAGATACCGGAATCATGTTACGCGGGCGTGTACACAATTCTGATAATTTTAAGAAGATCGTCCCTAAAATGTCTCTACGAGTATTCATTTTAATCTTTATTTTTGTTATGTAAACGTATACACAATTTTAAAAGTATATTTAGTTATTATAAGAATTATTCAAAGTTACATGAACGTATACTTTGATTATTAAAATTCAAAGCATAGTACCTTAAAATTATTTGACAATTGGTGCTCAAATCATTGTCACGCGCACGTGTACAAATAGCACTTAATTATTTAAGAAAATTTTTGTCCAAAGTCGCGCGAACGCGTACCTTGATTTTCATTTTATAAACGGCGCTTAAATCGTGTCACGCATACGTGTACATAATTTAGTTATTCACATTTAGAGATGTTTATCACCCACTACCACATTTGTTGCACGATTTTGATGTCCATTAAATTGTAATATATGGTCCAACTTACAGTTTGTTACCTTAATGGTCTGATATTAAAACTATTGATCAACTAGTTTTTAGTAAATTTCAGCAAAAGAAAAACTGGATCTTAATTTCACTTGAAACCCCAAGTCATATACCCATAAACAACTGTAATTTCCAGGTTTTCAAAAAAAAAACATTTGTACTTTTATTTAAGAAAATAAGATAGCAACAACTCCAAACCCCAAAAGGCTAGGCAGTGATAATTCAAATGCTAAGGCCCTACTGAAGCCTACTTGACCATAGTCAACATACAGAAATATAGTATGCAAGCCCCAAAGATCATAATACCCAAATAACCCTGTTATAACTTGTAAATCATTGTTCACTATTAGTATCACTATCATACATCTGGAACTTTTAAAACTGCTCACTAATCATACCCAGTTCACATGTAAAGCTGCCTTAAACAATGTTGAGATTCTAAGCTACTTAAATTGAAAATACAGTAGTGTTGACACCTTTCCAAAATAGCTCCTAAAAAGAATTCAGATGCTTAGGACCAGATCCTAAAGGGAATTAAGCTAGAGAAATCATGTCTGAACTGAGAATCAACACTGAACCAAGAACGAAACTAACAAAGGTTCATTACTTGACCTTGACCAATGCTACGGAAAGATTAAGTATGCTAAATATTCAACATGAGGACCTTTGAGCTAATCCAATGGAGACAGCTGCCCCAGGTTCTAGCACCTTCCTAGATACCCTTTGCCTCCCAAAACCTGATTCATGCCTTCCAGCCCCCTTAATCCTTCTTTATACCATTGAAACCCTTATACCCATTTAACTTCAGTAGCCCTATCTTAGTCCTGCTTTGACTTTACGTTGACCAACGTTTCCATTAATGGATAGTTCAAACCAACCTTAGGAATTAACTAACGGCTAATGACTAACCTAATTTGAGATTAATCACTAACAATTTTAATTAAACAAAACCTATGCAATTCAATACTATTCAAATTAATCTAAATGCAGTAACTCAAATGATAACATGAATAATAATAAAAGAACACGGCGAAACAGTGAACTACGAAGAGAAAAAGGAAAAGGGAAAGAAAGAAAACGTACAAAGAAATAGGAAAAAGAGGATTCACTCTAACCGGGGTGAGTCGACGAATCGAGAAGACTCAACGGAGGACGAGGAGGGATTGCCAACGACAAAGTGGCCGGACTCCGGTGACCTTTGCATTGAATCGAACTAACATGAGTCAATTTCTCATGCCACGAGCAATTAACTCATGTGAGTTCGAGCCGACGCAGCCTTGAAGAATCACTGGCATGAACATTTTTAGGCATGTCGGATTTTCAGATCTAAAATTATACGAATTGGGTTGTGCATTTTGGGAAATTGATGGTGGGATGGGGTTTAGGATGGCCTGGGGATTGTTTGATGTGAATTTGGGGTTGATTGGTGGTGGGCCACCGCCGTGGGGCGATTTCCGGCAGCGGCCGCCGGTGGTTGACGGCTGGGGGTGAGGAGGGGTGAGAGAGACGAATTGGGGGGGAGGGGGGCTCTAGGGTCTGGGGGGTGGTTGCTCCGACACTTATAAGGGGTGATATGGGTAGTTCTGGTCCGTTGGATCATGGGGAATGGATGGCCGAGATTGGGCGCCTCAAAACGGCGCCGTTTTGGGTAAGTGGGGTGCTGGACCGGGCAAATGGGTGGGTTGGTCGACTGGGCTGGGTAGAAATTTGGGCCAGAAAGGGGAAAGGCCCAAATAAGCTCTCACTCTTTTCAATTGTCTTTTTTTTTTCTTCTTTTCTTTAATTAATTAAATTAAATTAAATTCCTCAATTATATTGATTTGCAAAATTAAATCAATTATCTATTATGATTTTTACAAAAGTTAATTACTCCTAGACCAAAGAGGGAATTACTAATCAAAAATACAAAAGTAAGCCATTTTTTTTTTTAATTTTCATTTGAATAAAACAACTATACATGTAATGCATTTTTCTTTTGCATTTTCATGATTTAATCATGCACAAAAATGTAAACAATTAACATAAAATCCTAAAAAATTGCAAGTAATTGGGAAAATTTATTTTCTTTAATTTGTAGGAGTATTACGTATAGGGCAAAAATCACGTGCTCACAGCATGAAAAAGAAAGTTGCACATAAGAATAACGGGGTAATTATGAAGCAAAGTGGGGTGGAAGTATGGCCAAGCATGAAAATGGGCTGACTGTTAATGTAATTATATTAAAAGTGCTTAGGGAGGGTTGTCACTATACCCAAATGTATCCTACCCGTACCTTAGCCTACATTACAATCCAATAAAGACTTATTGATCTTAGACTGAATAAACTCAATTAGTAGAGTATTACACTACGGGAAAGCCTATGGCGTATCTGTGTAGCATATGAATGTTCCTTTGAGAGTGAGTGAATTCTTTCAATTTAAAGTTCCTGTTGTTCTTAATAGTATCTTTTGTGGAACTACTTTCAACTGTGTGATGTGAGGGCACGTGATTTATGAAGAAAAGGTAAGTCTTGACCTCCTTATAGAGTAGCTCGAGGATGTAAAAGTATGACATGACATTTGAGAGTCGCCGCTTGAGGCTTAGATGTTACACTGCTAGGTCTAGAGATTGTAAAATATTTGTAGTGTGATACTGTAGGGAAGTGTTTGATGTTTGATGCAAAGAAACCTTGTAGGATGTAGTGGATTGCTCGAGGACTAGCAATGATTTAAGTGTGGGGTGTTGATAATAGGCTAAATTTGCATAGTGTAGTGTATATTTACACCCTAAGTTAATGATGCTTCACCGTCTTAAGTGTGCTAAATGATGATAAAATCGCTCTAATGGTGATTTTTATGTTTCATAGGAGTACAACGCAATAATGAGGACTTATGACGGTGATCCGTGCAAAATTGAAGAAGAATAGGCCATGGGGAATTTTCTGGGCGGTTTAAAGGCTGAAACCTCACCGAGGCAGTGAAGAACCCCACTAGCGTGGGCATTAGCGCGACCTTAGCACGCCCGCGCTAGTCCAAATAACCTGAGGCAGTAAATAACCCAACTAGCGCGGGCATTAGCACGTGCTTAGCGCGCCCGCGCTAGTCCAGACGCAGAAAATACAACCTGGAGGGTATTTTTGGAAGTTCAAGGCCATTCCACACAAACTATAAAAGGTTCAATTCGTCCAAGAGAGGGTTTTTATCAAGGTTTAAAGTTAGAACAAGAAAACCAAGGGCAAGAGGCAAGGAGGCAATTTGGGGCATCAATCCATATCTCCTTCTTTTGTGCTTTTACCTTTGCTATGAATTCTTTTGTAGTTTTTATCATTGTTATGAGTAGCTAAATCTTTTAATCTAAGGTTTTGGTGGAACCCGTTGGGGGATGACTTTATTGTGATAATTAATATAGTTTTGGTTGGTTGTTAATCTCTATTTGTTTAACTACGTTCTTGTTGTAGTTGATTGAAGGGCCCTCAATTAGCTGTGCCTATTTATTATGTATCTACTTGAGAGAGAGTGCATATTTAGGTAGTTGTTTGAATAACACCACTCCCAGAGTATAGGCGAGAGTCATAACCGAGGGTTTAGAGGTTGGATTAGAGATAACGATACCTCAGGTGCAATCTAAAGTGAACTGTAATGCAATCTAGCTAGCGTAACTTGAGAGAGCGCGTCTAGTAAATTATCATAATTACTTGAGAGAGATTTATGGTAGCTGGAGCGTTCATGATTGATAGAGACAACTAAATCAAAACTATAGGAAGTATCCAAGAAGGAAATTCACTAGCGGGGGAAACCATAACCTTAGACCTTTAATCCAATTGTTTACAACGTCTTGTTAGTTAATCTTAGTCTTATTATTTCTGTTCAGTTGTCGTAGTAAAACAACGCAAAGTGATATTCACAAAGTTTGAGAAAGTTGACTATTGAGAATCTAGTGATCTAAAGACGACATTTGATACGTTAAATCCTTGTGGGATTCGACTCTGGGCATAATAGCCGAGATTATTTTTGCAACGCCCGCTTAGTCTTTTAATAGACATAGTTGAGCGTGATCAATAACGAACTCAATCTCATCATCCTGTGAGTTGTTCCCCTTTATTGCGCATGTGTAAGAAGTGACATGCTCATTGGGATCAGTGGTTCCATTATATTTGGAAATTTCTGGCATGCAAAATTTATTCGGAATGGGCTTAGGAGCCGCACTTGGGGGGAAAGGTTTTTGCACGAACTTCTTCGAATCCAAACCCTTCAGAATCGGTGGTGCCCACAGAATTTGATCAACTCGGAAGTTATACGTTTCTACCTTTTTGTCATTTTCCTCAATCTTCTTCTCCCCCGATTCAATCCGCTTTGTGAGCTGTTCGAGCATTTTTATAATGGCGGGGTCAGTCCCCGATTCATTCATGTTTTACCTCTCCGGTACTGGTTCGGCCTTGTGATCAACTTCTAATGAGGGTTCGGTTTTATCCCTACTCGGTGCACAGTTCTGATTTTGGAGTTGCGCTATGGCAGCTTGTTGATCCTGCAACATTTCAAATATTTATCGAAGGCTGACTCCTCCGTCTTCACCTCTCTGTGTATCTTGACCAGCTGTGGAACGTCTCTGCGAATGCTATTTTCGAGACCGATGCCCAGATTCGCATTTAGGGCGACAAGGGAACTGACGTTGATGTGGTTTACAACCGGTACCCCTTCGAGGCCAGCCTGAGGTACTTCGATCCCTAGGGTGGCTATATTGTTGTTTCGCCATGGAAACCAAGGCCATTGTCGGCGTGTGTGGGTACGGTATGAGATTTCGACATGTTGATCCTGAAATCAAAAACACTTACGAAACAAGCGTAAAGAAGTGTGTGTCATAAGAATTAGTACCAGACAATCACTATTATCCTTAGACCCACGGAGGGCGCAAAACTCTTTACCCTTAAAATCGGATAACAATTAGTCTTATAAATGATTTTAAGGATATGTGATTTCACCTAGCACAAATTGACAGATATGATAATTAATGATAGAAATTGACTGTAAAATAAAGCAAACCAGTATAGAAATGCAATTTGGCCCTCGAGCTAGATCGCCCTCGAACCGGCTGAAAATATAGTTAAGAAATATGAACTGAACTGAAGAACAAGAGAATTTAAGAGAGAACAATGTTGTATTGCTTTTATATGCGAGAATTAGATGATTACAAATGATTAGATCCCACTTTATATAGTAGAGGAGTTCTACTTATGGTACAATTCTAAATACAGAAGGAAATTCCATGATTTGCTAAATAACCGTTCTTGATTTGATCCGTTCCGAGATTTCCGCCACGATCCTCGACCGATCACGGATATCTCGACCTTTAGTTAGTATGCTATCTTCGGTCTAGCTCGATGTCCATCCTTTTTGGTCTCGATCTCGATTGGTACTTTGAATCCCAAGCTCGGTACCGCACCTTCATGTCTCAGTATGATATAATACGGGGCTAAAACTCGGCCCACCATCCTAGTCTCGATTAATCAACAAAATCGAGTGAGCCCGATTTTAACCATATACATATATGACAATTTATTAGTCAGTCTAAATAATCTCTCCATGCCACTTCTTCTCATTTTTACTACTAGCTAGTATTGCTATGAAAGCCGTACTTTACCTTAGGGACCATTGTATACGTGTAAAACCGAGCTCATGCTACATTCCGGTCTCACTCAAGATAAACTGGGTTCGTAACAGGATGACAGGGGATCGGAATCGAGGCAAGGGTCTCATCGAGTCAGAGTCCGAGAGCATGACGCTCGCCCTCGAGTATATCCGGGTCATGATCCGGGATCGGTCCAAACCCTAGAAGATTTCAGAGAACATTACTGGGCAATCAAGCACGACCAACAGAAGGCCGTAATATCCGCAGCCGGCCGGATATCAAAGCGTGGATCTCGACGCGTGTCGATGAAGAACAGGCAATCCGTTAAACAGAAGATTTTTTACCTTTTATGGAATTGTAGCTAGAATAGGATTCCCCTACTATATAAAAAGAGATCTGGTAATATATTAGGGGCATTGTAACACGCATTCCAAAGCAATATACTACTATTTTCACTGTATTGAAAGCTCTTTTTCTTGTTCATCAATATTGGCCACTGTGAGACAGGATCGAGGGTGAATGTTACACTAAGGCTGGAATCATCCTCCCCGCGTGGTATGAATTTACCGTATCTTTATTTATTCATTCTAACTCCATTTATCTTTTTGTATCAAATTAATCCGCATATCCTTAAAACTACTTACAAATTTAATTGTTATACAATTTTGAGGGTAAACAACCCCGTTGGCACATTTATCCCTAAAATAAGCTATAAATCATCTATTTTATCCAATAAAAATCACATTGGTTATCTCATTTTATATGATGCTTATTAGTTTTTCTGTTTATTTTATGTAACAACTTATTAGTTCATGTAAAAAAGATATGTTTTTAATTTGAAAATAATTCATTTTAAACTTTTCATTTTATTCTAGTGAAAAGTTTTTACAGCAGCAACAATATTATAACATGTTTGAGAACAAGACCAAATTATCACAGCCAACACAAATATTATATTAATATATTTAAGATGATGAGTTTCAAAAGTCTTTATTGAAGCAGAAGGGGACTATTAAGAACTTGATTTCTTTTTTATAAATATTGTAACGTATTTTCAAAACTTTAACTGCAAAAATGCAATTCATTATCGTTCTTATGAAATTATTAAGTGCGTAATTTTCATTTAGAAGTGTGGAGTCGCAGTCCTGCAAAACGAATGAAAGACCTATGTAATTGGAATAACAGAGTGCTTGCCTTATACCTTAGTCAGAATTCTCATTTAAAACTACATGATTTTACTCTTATTATTATTTTTGAGATCGAAGTAATAGTATATACCTATCGATCGTTTCCCAAAACATATTATATTCTAATACTATAAAATATTCAGTTTTATACACTTTAATGTAAGTAGTAAAAAGAAAGAGTCGTTGGAGACGTTAAAATTTGGAATTCGAAATATTAATCGTGCCGCATTCAAGAGTAGCCACTTAGGCACGTCTTGTTTAGTTTAAAAGTTTCACCATCATTTTTATGTTTTTAAAATAAATTGGGACTTTGTTTTTCGCTGCAAAAATCAGATGTTAAATCTTTTATAGTCAAAGCGCGCAAGTTACTTTGACAAAAAAATATTTTTGGCAACAAAAAATACTTTGGACCAAAAAGAAACATAACCAAACAGCCTATAGTATAGATGTAGGTAATGCCAAACTCCATATTATTTCTCTCGAAAATTAATGCGTAATCAACTTTTAAAAAGATTATTTCTTTCTTTTTTAATTTACCATCCGAATCAATTTTGCTCATATTAGTTAATTAATACAAGTATCTTATTTTAAATAAAATTACCTTACTATGAATATCAGTATTATATAGTGTTCCATACGTACCGAAGAATATATGTGTTAAAGATTGTTCAAATTTGGAAAAGATTAGCCAAAATAGATGTGGGGAAAGAGAGAGCAGCGCACGCACCGAAACCAGAGACAGAGAGAGTACATGATGACGAGTCACTCCTAAGACTCATACGCGTAGCTGTCCAGCTGTCCGGCCACGGATTCCCCTGATTGCGTACACACCGGACCACCCCCCCTGGACCCCACTCACTCGCTCACTCTCTCTCTCTCTCACACACACGCGCACACACTTAAGAATGACATAACTCACCCCCAAAATGTATCCCCTACATTTTCTACTCCCATCATTCTTACTCTATACTCCTTTCTTTTGTGTGTATGTGTGTGGACTGCCTGTATGTAGTGAGAGAAAGTAAGAGAGAGAGAAGGTAAGAGGGCGGGTCAAGGCGGAATATTGAAAATGGATGGGAGAAATTGCACTCTTACACTCTGTTTCGCCGCTCATTGTAAACAAACCCACAAAGAATAATAGCCTATTGTGAAGGAAAAATTATATTTGTAAGAGATCTCGCAAGTGATTTGAAGGACAAAATTTCCAATGGCGAAGACAGGTGTAGTTGAAGGCGATCCAATTACAGGGGCGACTGCAAAGGCAGCAACAGAGTTGAAAAGGGAGTTACAGAGATTAGTTAAGGCTATTTTGGCTGAAGATGACATCAATGTGGACGCCATTGATAAAACCCATCAAACCCTTTTCGCCTTAAAAGACCTTAAGCTTAAACGACAGTCCTCGTTCAGGACTAGTCCTGATTCTGCCCGTGTTTTACCCGATGAATTTCGCTGCCCGCTTTCTAAAGAACTCATGAGGGATCCTGTTATCGTTTCCACCGGTCAGGTTAGTACTAACATTCACTGTCATTATTCACTTTTGGAGATAATAATTTTTTGTGGTGTTTATTTGTTCATGACCATAATTGTGATGACCTTTTCGATTATGATTTATTTTTATGGGAATACACCGGGTATGTTGTTGTTGTGTTTCATGGATTTTGGAGGTTGTGGAATTGTGGGGAAGTGGCAGTTCTTTAATTTTTTTTTTTTTTCAATTTTGCCATCTTTTTTATGACGTGCGGGTGTTTGTTCATGTGGGCTAATTTTTAATTAGGTTGAAAAGTTAATAATGATCTCTGATTAATTAGTTCTTTTGAATGTCAATATTAGGGTATAACAGTTTGTATTAATCTTTCTCCCTTGATACATTTCTTTCTATTTTTCTTGTTATAATGTTAAGTAAAAATAAAGTCTCATTAGAGTTGCGTTTTCATGTTATTACATGTAAATCAAATTATGCTGTCTCATTGATCATCCTTTTGATGATTGGGTCAATCTTTTTTCTGAACTCTCCTACTGCAATTAGGGGATTGTTGTTAAGCATTTCTGTAATTTTCAAGATTTGTCTATTTGCAGTTGTGATAAGGTATATTGCTGATATTTTGTTGGAATTTTGTAGACTTATGATAGACCCTTCATTCAGAAATGGTTAAAGGCTGGGAATAGGACGTGCCCTCAAACACAACAAGTACTTTCACATACAATTCTTACACCTAATCACTTGATTCGCGAGATGATCTCACAATGGTGTAAAAATAATGGTATTCAAATGCCAGATCCTGTTCAGTATCTGAATGATGAAGGGTTGACTGAAGCTGATCGAGATTTATTCTTCTCTTTGCTTGAGAAGATGTCTTCAATATTATCTGATCAAAAAGTTGCTGCAAGGGAATTACGTTTGTTAACGAAGAAAATGCCTTCTTTTCGGGCACTCTTTGGAGAATCTGCAGATGCAATTCCTCAACTTCTGCGTCCCCTCTCTCGAAGCAACAGTGGTGTTCATCCGAATCTCCAAGAAGACATAATCACGACACTTTTGAATCTTTCCATCCATGACAATAATAAAAAGCTCGTCGCAAAGACTCCAACGGTCGTTCCACTTCTTATGGACGCATTAAGATCAGGAACGATTGAAACAAGGAGCAATGCAGCAGCTGCCCTTTTCACACTGTCTGCACTCGACTCTAATAAAGAGCTTATCGGAAAATCTGGTGCTCTGAAACCGCTGGTTGAACTCTTAGATGAAGGGAACCCAGTAGCAATGAAGGATGTTGCTTCAGCTATTTTTAGTCTGTGCATTATCCATGATAATAAGGCAAGAGCAGTTAGAGATGGTGCCGTGAGGGTTATCCTGAAAAAGATAATGAATAACGTGCATGTCGACGAATTGCTAGCCATATTAGCAATGCTGTCAACTAATCAAAAGGCAATTGAGGAGATGGGAGACCTTGGGGCAGTTCCATGTTTGCTTAATATAATAAGGGAGACCTCGTGTGCTCGTAGCAAGGAGAATTGTATTGCAATCCTTTACACAATCTGTTATACCGACAGAAGCAAGTGGAAGATAATAAGGGATGAGGAGAAAACCTACGGGACAATCTCTCAACTTGGTGAAAATGGTACAGCAAGAGCCAAGAGAAAGGCCAATGGTATTCTCGACAGACTGAACAGGGCTGTGAATCTTACCCATACTGCATAAAGAGAAGCACAAAATCTGTAAATTCTGCTCCAACCTTATTAGCCTTTTTCCTTTCATCAATATATTGAGGCATGTTGTGGTTCATTTTGTACATTCTATCTGAGTTTTTACAAGTAATAGTCAATGTGAATAATTACTACGCATGAGGGAGTTTTTTGTATAAATAAAATCATGGTCTTTTAGTTTGATTGATAATAGATGGTGCGTTTGGTTGATTGTTTGCATATGTAGCAGAAGAATTGTGAAAACATTGTGGGCTCTTCTCCTCATACCAATAAGATTGTGACTGGTTGTGAAATAATTGTTCCACATGGCTCTCCTGTCGTGGTGGGATATTATTAGCTTAAACTTCAATCAGCAAGCAAGTGGGGTTTGCTTTGATTTGTCTGCAAGCAAAAATGTGATATTTCTACTTTGAATCTTACTGTGGAGGGGCAGATATGTTCCTTTCTTTTCTCCACAGTAATGGTAACAAGGTCCACCGCCCACATGGTGATTCCTTCCTACCCCTTTGGTGGTGATAGTGTTACTCTCACTTTACTTGCTTCTGCCTTTGACTGGAAAAGCCAAAAACTCAAAACCAAAAGTTGACATGATTTTCCCAAGTGTTGATGGGTAAAGTTATGATTTCTTTTCATCTCCGTCTCCGTACATATATTAGAGTCCATTTCTTTAATAGGTGGTAGCAGGTATCCAGTGAAATTCATTACCTTATCAGTGAATCAGGTTGCTCTTGCTAGAGCATCTGTTTCTATGTCTGGTTCGATGGAGTGGGATACTATCCCTCCGTCTCTCATTACTGATGTAGTCGATTTGATTTGAATAATACATGATGAATAAGCTATTTCAAGAAGAAAAAAAAAATTCCTATTATCTTCTACCATATCGGTTATGGATAAATGGATGAATGGTTCTAGAATGTAGTTGGAAAAATACCGAACGGGAAGAATATGCCCATATTCAATGGTCTTGTGATATTTGTTAACATGGTCCATCCAATGTGCAATAAAAATCACCTTTTTTGATGTTTGGTTATAGTCTCTTCATTCCAACAGTAAACCACCAGCCTCTTTATCTTTATCCTATCTGTTCACTGCCGCGGTAACCTTTTTTATTTTCCCCCTTTCTGTTTGAAGTGGTCCCTGGTTGTGGCAACGTGCCGAGACTAAACTTTTCTTAATACGCTGGTACTAGTTAGATGTTTAAGGTAATGAGCTCGAACATCATCATTCATCACATATGAAGGCCTGGAGAAAGGGAGAGGCGAGTCCATTATTCTGTAGTTTCGAATGTCATGTGTCAATAATTTTTGGGAATTTCTCGATATCAAAAGGTAAAAAAGATATTTGAAAAAAATAATAATAAAAATTTTTCTACTTATTAATGTGTATAACTTAATGTATTAGTGAGAAAGTGGCTAATTAATTCGGGCTTATATGCAGATGACGGAGAAGTAAAGTATATTGGTGTCCAAGCATCTAAGTAACTGTTATTCCTCATGTCACGCTATGGTTTAGCTTTTTATCAATAAAGAATCAAGTGGGTAATCATGTGATGCTTTTCATTATGTATAAAGAATATGGAATACAAGGTAGGTGGTCAACAGTAGGAAATATGCCCCCTCCTCTTCCCTCTCCTTAGATGGAGGAATAAAGAAAGGACAACACAAGGAGTGGAGTATAAGAGAAGTATTAAGTCCTTGATGATTTAAATACCAAAAATGGTAACGTGGAATAAATTTTTACTTAGTTATTGCAAGTTGTAATTGCTCTATGTCCGCTCAATCAGAAAAGAAGAACAAGGTAAATAATGGTAATAGACGGGAAAGCCACTCCTTGGTTAAATTTGGTGGATTTATATATATAGTCAAACGAATGGCATTGGTATAGTTGGTTGATTGATACTAATCGATTTAGTTACTTGATTAATAATAATCCAGTTATCATGTTTATTTATTTTGGCATATACTCTTCAGTTGTTGGACTGTTATCTGGACGCGATTATTGCACTTCACCACTGATTTTGGGATGATTTATGCTTGATTGTAGCAACACCAAGTGCAGTAGCCTAATTGTTGGAATTGATTATCATGTTAGGCAATGATAAGACTAATTATATTTTATTAGCTGATTGTTGTCCACTTGATTTAGGATGGAGCGCTGTCCTGAAAAAGGTACAACTTTTCTTTTTTGTTCCAAGCTTCTTAAGTTGTCTGTTTCTCGTCGAGGGGAAGCACATAAGCCAATTCAACGAGGATGAACTTGCAACCTAATGTGCTTGTTACTTTATCTTTCATTATTTCAGTCAGCCCTTCTATTTCGGCTTTTCCCTCATTCTACTGTTCAGAGACAGCCCATACCTATTAAGTTATTAATTTAACATATAATTCTAGATTTATTCTTGTTGTTCCCTATGATGGAAGAGAACAAAAAAAGACTTAGTAGGCGTTTGGTCATAAGAATTGTAAAACTCCAATGATGAGAAAAAATTTCAAGTGAAAATGGTATTTGAAATTTAAACATAAATTTCAGTTTGAGTAGTTTTTGAAGTTTTGTGAGTGATTTGAGTGAAAAGTTTGAAAAATAACTTTTGAGAGTTTTTTAAATTTTTTAAAATTTCCAAAATACATCTTCAAGTGAAAATTAAAATTTTTATGAACAACGCTTTCTAAAAAAAGTAAAAAAATTTTGAAAAAAAAAAGAAAAATAATTTTATGTCCAAACGGGCTCTTAAATGAGCATAATTGCAGCCTTCTCATCGTATACTTTCTTGCATTATCAACCAATCAGATCGAAGCGCACGAATTAATAGGGGGAAAAAATCAGAAATAGCTAGATTTACGACGGGTAAATGAAAAATAGTCATAATTTTAAAAGTAATCAAAATTTAGTTATTTTTTTCATGTGAAGATAAAATCTGAATAAAAAGTATTCTTATAATCCAGAAAATTCTAGCTTAATATGCCGGAGTTCAAATTTTTTACATATGAGATTCCATCATAATCTGCTAGATTGCATAATGTGCTGGAGTTCCAACATAATATGCTGTAAGTTTATATGCAGGAGCTCCAATGTCCATCATATTATGCTGGAACTTTCTGTTGCTAGAGTTCTAACATAATATGCTGGAAGTTTATACGCAGGAGCTCCATAATCCAGCATTTTATGCTGGAACTTTCTGTGTTTCAGTAAAATAATGGCTATTTATCAATAAGTTTTGCAAACACTGATTATTTTTCAATTACCAGTACGAAAATTGACTTGCCCTGCTATTTTGACGAATTAATATTGCATATGGTGTATTTCGGTTGGTACAGCTGAATTACAAAGCCTTATGCATATTGTTTCTTGGTCCAGGTATTTCTTTTTTGATAAAATATTTTCTTGAGAGACGAAATTATATCAATAGGGGAGTGACTCCAAGAAAGAAATATTAATGATCCATATAAAAGAGGAATGTCACGAGGAGAAATTCAACAAGTAACTAACAATTTTGTTATAGAAAAAAATAATTGTTACGACTTTTCTGATGAATCATATATTTTACAATCTCATCAAGTAAAAGGGTTATCAAATGTTCTATTCGCATTTTGTTTTTTTGGTTATTGGTTCCGTTGTAGTAAAATGAAAAACTTAAAGCGCAGGTAGCCTCACAAAACTGTCGGCACAAGGCAAAAAGCCTTCTGGGCAGACAAATCAAGAAAGATAACAAATTGTAGAAATTAGTATTATTTAAGTAGTTTTGGACCACTTTTTGTATTATTTTATTTCAAGTGATCGGGATTACACTACTACGAACCAGGGCATGAGGAATCTTGAAGGCAAGAGCAAAGATCTCATATCCCATTATCTTAAGGTCATGGCTAACTTTGAAAATCTTAGACGTCTTGATCTTTGCAATTCTCTTGATAAGGGATAACATTGTTTTTAATAAGGAACTTAAGTTATATGTATCGTCGGTGTATAGAATTTTTACATCATCAAGTCCTTTTTATCGTTGTAGTAGTCAATTCATCTTATTGTTAAGATTATAAATCTCACATTTTAATTCTTGTGTAAGTCGCGGTTTATGTAATTTTGAAGTGAAATAAGCTCATCAAGTGTTTCTTATGGTAGAAACGAATTTGGATGATAAATGATTAAAAGATGACAATTTGACACAAGAAGCAAGAGATGGAAAGAATTGGGAGCTCGTCCAATCTCGTGCGTGGAACGAAAACGAACGTGAAAAAGGAAAAAATTAAAGGCACAAAACAACGAAGTGAAGCGAAGGCACGGATCGCTTCGCGAACTGGAAAATTGCAAAAGCTGGGTCCGCGTCCATGGGCGCGCAACGCGCGAAGGCAGACGCGGGTTCCAGCTCTCCTGTCCGAGATTGGATTGTATTGGACGGTCCGCCACCCTACCTAGGTCATATAAATACACGTGATGTTCAGCCCAAATGTTATACTTTTAGTCCATTTCTCGCCCTATATGTTGTTGGTTTAGTGATTAATTGTGCGATATTTACGCTAAATTGTGTTATGTTATTGATCTCGTCCAAGTCACACCTCTATTCGGGGTTGTGAAACGATCGATTGCAATAATAATATCCAACAAGAAGCCGGGATCGAATCCACAGGGAGATGATATGGGATTAGTGGTATATATTTGGATAAAGTACGTGAAGTATCTGATTGCACTTCCACAAATATGGTTTTGTTTTTACTTCTAAAATTACGCTAAGGATTACAATTCTAAAGATATAAAACTAGAGAATATTATTTTTGTTGCTGCTTTTCAAATATATAAAAGGGAAACTTTAAAGCTTGTTTTGTTGGTCGAGGTATATTACAACAAATCAACACTCAAATATCCACTCAATACCTCTCGATAAGAGAGTGATTTTGCCGAATTTGGTTTTCTCAAGTCCAAATGGGCATTGAACAATACAGTTGATAAAATGCTCAAGTCGAATTTTACTATCTCTAGGTTCAACCCTTTAATTGGGACTATCAATCTCTTTATTTCATCCCAAATCCTTGCTAGCCAAGTTTTCCTAGACTAAGTCTCTCTTTATCAAAAAGAGTCCAAGTCAAATAAGCATGAACTAATATTTGCAACCATTAATTCTACAATTATAAGCAAGAACTAGGCTAAATAAGTATCACACCTCTTTCTACCCATCCTGTATATTGTCCCCTTTGTTCCGTGTTGAAATAGAACCTTAATTTATTACTTATTTTTTTATTAGAAGAGGCATATAATTTTTCGGGTGTTAAGAAAGATATTGAATCGAAAGCGGACATGTTTGCTCACTGGCTAGATCGGGCTGGCGGCGCAGAACGAACTAATCCGCGACCAGCAAGTTTTTCGAAAACACCCAACCATAAACAAGTCATAAATCAAACACCCATTAGGTTCCCACACTAGGGTTGGGTTACAACCCTAGCTAAAAATCTAGCTACTCATAGTGGGTAAAGAAGAAAATAAAGAAGAAAAGATGATAAAACTCATATTGCATGATAAAAAGATGAAAATACAATGTCAAATCACCAATATAAGCTAAATTTTCCCAAAGGCGTAAAGAGAAACTGCTACAAAACTTTCAATATTCAAAACTTGACCTAATTTCGTGAAAGTAGTCTAATTATACAAAGTTAGAATTTTCGGACAAAATTGACTTTCAGAGGTTCTCCGACCGCACAATTATATGTGCCGTCCGCACTTCTCTTTAGATCTTGACAGGAATTGAATCTACGGCCGCACAATTCTGGATTGCGGCCGCATATCTCATGTTCTACGGTCCGCACAATTGATTTCTACGGCTGCACAATTATTGTGCGATCCACATTTCTTTTTGAGCTTGAAATGAACTCTTTGAACTTTGGTTCTTGAGTAGCTTCTGCGACCGCACAATAATTGTGCGGTCCGCAATTTGCACAGGGACGTTGCTGATTTTCCTTCACAATCTGCGGCCGCATATAGAAATCTGCGGTCCGCACTTGAGCTTCTGTGCCTGATTTTTTCCTTGTTCAAATCACTCCCTCTTGATGTCACGACCCAAACCGATGGGCCATGACGAGTTCCCGAGTCCTACCTGTCGAACACCCTTACGCATGCGTCTAAGATATAAACATGAATAACATATGTCAATAACCTGCTGGATTACGAGAATAACTTACGTGAGAGAAACTTGTCGAAGAGATATATATACATATACGTGCGGAATACGTAGGGCGAGCCAACCATATACAACTATACATACTGTCTACAAAACTCTAATAAAATATAAAACTGTACAAGGACGAGACTGGGCCCCGTCATACCCATATATGTATACATACATATCGTACCAAAATCAAAACCGGCATCAAATGGAGTGCACCAACACGTTGAGCTGATAGCCTACTTGGAGGACTCTCGACCCGTCTATCGAGACCTGCAGGCATGAAACTTAGCGTCCCCAGGAAAAGGGATGTCAATACAAATAATGTACCGAGTATGTAAGAAATGACAATCAGTAAATAATAGACATGAGAGAAACATAGAGTAAGAGATTCGACATGTAATTCTGAATAGCTCTGTGAATCATTTAATATTTAGAATGTCATGCATATGCATATAAATGTCATACCATGCATAGGTACATGTGTACATAACATCATCAAGCCTTTGAGGGTCTTCCATCATATCATCTCGGCCACTATGGGAAAAATCATCAACGTAGGTGGTGGTGCGTATATAACGCTGTAACCTTATATATATATATATATATATATATATATATGCGTATACAACGCCATCTGTTCATAGGCCAATGTACATGTATAAATGAACGCAATGCATGAGAAGTACATCAATAAAATCTCTTGGAACGTCATAAGACCATTATGCCTTTGATTAATGTCAAGAAGTAAACTTTATCAACTTACGTATTTTCTGAATCCCATGAACAGACGATAGAATAATAAGACATATGAGGAATCAATAACATAAGAACCTCTAGTTCTATGAATATAGTCATTTATGGAAGTTGTGCATTTGCTCGTTTTGTTTGTATCGCATGGATCATGCCAAAAAGAAAGAAGTGATAGCCTTAATATACCTGAATCGGTTCTCTTGACAATCCCTCTAACACACGACAATCGCGACAAAACACGTGACGACAAAGTTGAAGTAGGGAAAAATCCGTACGATATTCTTGAGAAGATTACACCGTGCTCCTTTAAAATTGCAACATCTCACGTTGCTAAGATACTAAGAGATCTTGTTTGAATTTTGTTTCAAGAAAATCACGTTACTAAGATGCTAAGATGCCACTTTCTGTTTGAAATTTGCTGAAGCCTTCATTTCTCGTATTATAGAGATATAAACATCTCTTTAAGTGAATTAGAGATGGTTTTAAAGCTTGGTGGGTGTGGGCCTCACATGTTAGATGACTAAGCTACATATACTCTAAATGTGCCACCTATATATGAACTTAATAAGTCAAATTTCTTGGCTTTCTTGGCTGCTACGTTAAGGGTCCCTTGGTCTTATCCAGGTTCTTAATTAATCATTCATTAATTCTTAATTAATTTGGCAATCCCCCATTAATCAATAATTAATCAATTATTTACATAATTAAAAATTATCTCAAATTACTTAAAATACTACTCACTTTTAACACACTTTATGTACCCTATTATCAGGGTCATGTGGTATCTTGTATAATACTAATCCATAAATATCGAGTATTATAGCTCGGACCATATTTTATCCCAAATCGACAACCTTCAACAAAAGTCATTTTCTTTGATTCGTTTACCTTTAACCTTCACGACACTTACTTATCCCCTGTTATAAATAGCATAAATGCTTTTAACCTAAAAAATAATCTCATCCCCGAGTCTACGTCGATTAACTTACGGCGAAACTTTTAAGTACGAAATGCGGGATATAACACTTGAGTTGGATTTCATCGTAGTGGCTCATTTTTCAATACTCCTGCAAGTAAGCATATTTTATCAGTTTTCGGGAATAACTTTAAACATTTTTGGACTAAAATGAAAGCCAAAAGACGCTAATAAGTAGTCTAAATCCCCACTTATCAACTCTCCCAAACTTAAGCTTTTTCTTGTTCTCAAGCAAATAAGGTAATTCCCACCTCCACAAGATAAGAGCTATTCCAGATAATCTAAGGTGAATCAAACACACATCAATTGGGATCAACAATTACCCACAACACTTATGAATTATCAACAAAACAATAATTTGAAGTTTTAAGCACCAATAGTTCTAATGTGACACTTGAGCATCAAGCGTTGACTTTACTCATCAAGGAAGTTCGCTCTTTCATGTAGGTCATTGTGGATCCCAAACTCCTCCTCCTCTACTCTCCGTTAGCATATCTCACTTAAGAATGTAGCACTCAATTCAAGGATTTGTGAAAAGTTCGCTCATCTCTCTCAAAAGAATGTCACAAGTACGGCCCAAAGTACCATATGCTTTCCTCTCATGTAAATCACCACTAATGTAAGTTCACTCGGCTTGAAATCTCGTATGGAATTTTCGGAATGTAATGAAGGCTTTTGGACTAAGATAGGAAATGTAGGAATAGAACGAGTTCATCTTTTCTTAAGCGCTCCATTTTCTCTTTTTGGCTTATGCTTTGCTGACTATTTGAGTCATTTTCTTTTTTCTTAGGGGAACTAAAGATACTTAACATCACTCTTTATTGTTCATGATATTCGTAATTCTTTGTTTTCTCCATGCTTTGCATTTTTGCTTTTCTTTGAATCCCTTCAACTCTTCAAACTTATTCACTTTCTTTGCATTTTTTTTGTTCTTTCTTTTATTTTTCTTGTACTTTCCTTTTCTTCATTTCTTTTATCTTTTTGTACCTTGATACCACTTTCAAACTCCTTGTCTCTCCCAAAACTTATGTTTTAGCCAACTTTCTCACGAGTGTTAAGGAAAACTCGGGTGCCAAGAGAGGGTCACTACAAAACGGGTAAAGTCTTGTAACATGGTTATCTAATGAGAAAGGTTTTAGGATCAAAAGGGTTGACTAGGAATAACAACATTGGTGGGCCATGGAAAATTTTAAACGGGCCAAGAAGAGCCTACAATCACTTCTCAAGCCAAGCAAAACTTAAAACTTCGCCTAGAAACACATGCGGGGCAAGTTCTAGACCATTCACACATGTTCTTGGACTTGCAACAAAATATCTCACCTCTCACACAACTGGATTGTTAAAGAGGATAGAGTCGAGGGCCCAGAACAACTATATTCGAGATTGAAAATCACTAATGGTTCAACTAAACCACTCGATGATTGCCTAAGTCAACACAAGAGTTAAAAGGTCACTAACTAGAGTTATTTCTTTTCAAGAACTTGCTTTTAATCATAAGAATATAGTTAAGTGTGTTGGTACCAAGTGAAGCATGCTTGAATCTCTTATTCATTATTACTACTGTTCTTACGTAAACATGAAAAACAGACCTAATCCCTTAAGAAGGTTGTCACGCCATCCATCATTGGGAAGAGTCACCCGATTCACACAAAAACTACCTTTGCAAAGAACCACGGCATTAAGAAAATCAAAGGCTTATCGATCACTTAAATATAAAAAGAAACTACTAAATTAAAAAGAAGCTATGAAAGTAAATAAGAAGCTATTAGTCAAAACATTGACTACTAAGAAAACAAAATAAAAAAGCTATGAAGTAAACTACTGAAAGCATAAATGAATATACAAACTGAGAAAGGGAAAGCAAATGTATACATCAATAGAGAGAAACGAATATGTACATAATGAAAATAAAAAAGAAAATATTATCAGTTATTACAGGCTAAAGTCAAATGTCAAATCAAAATGGACTCCACCCCCTAAATAAAAATAAGCATGGTCCTCAATACTTAACAAAATCAAAACAAGGAAGGAAAATAGTAGAGAGGGATCCCTATATGGTCTCTATTTTCACGCCCCGAACCATGGCCTGGGCGTAACACGACACTCGGTGCCTGACTGCATGTGACCGAGCGAACCAACTGTATGGCTGGATCAACATGCGGTATAACTTTAAGCTAGATGTAAATATTCAACATGATGATCTACTAAAGAGTCTGACTGAAATATCATAGATGCGGAAAATACGGAAAAGTCTGCAAGTATAAACGAGTAGCCGACAAGGCTAACATATAAAAGCCTGCTAATATCTAACTGACTGGGTTATAGCCTACGAAGCCTCTAAAGAATACTGAAAATGCTAATTGCTGACCGGGATAAGGTCCCTGATATACCTTATTAACTGCAATACTATAAGGACTGAAAGAGAGAGGGATAATGCCACGAAAGACTGGGCTCACCGATAGCTGATACGAGATATCTTAGCAAGCAGAATCGTTAACTTGTAAATCGTTACCTGCATTGCGAGATGTAGGCTCCGGGCAAAAAGGGACGTCAGTACATTTGAATTGCACTGGTATGTAAAACAACTGAAGGAAAGAACTGTAAATACTAAAACTAAAATTGAACTGCTAACTGATAAACTAATAACTGAACAAGGAAGTAAGGATACGAATACTCCCTCTTCTGAATGATGAACAACCCGTTTATCTAATAAACTACGGCCTTAGGCCCAATATATATATATATATATATATATATATATAT
>MDKH01230703.1:0-27797 GCA_005239495.1 Nicotiana undulata | reverse complement strand
ATTATTGGTATTTTGGCCATGCTGGCATGAAGAAAAGAAGTACAACAGATTTATGTTCGAAATATTTTGAGAACAACGAATACAGATTTGTCGAAATATAATTTTTGGAAATTGATGATCAATTTCGTATGAATGTTTGAATTCTACACTTTGAATTCAGTCTGTGAAAGATGTAGTTTGTATAGTTGATGCTAATCGATCACTTTTGTTCTATTTGAATTTTTGAATTGTAGTTTTCAGAGTAATTTTCGTTGATTAAGATTTGCCTTCCATTACGATTTTGAAAATTAATGTCGACAATATCACGTGGAAGATTTTATTCCAAGATTTTCGCCCCAGAAAAAGGGCAAATTGCTGCCATTAAATATGCTAATTGACGATTTGTATTTAATTTGTAGAAATAGTATTGACAGTGCGGGTAATTAACAAATAATGAACATATTTAGTAATAAGGTTTCCTATATGGTATAGGAAAGAAAAAATCCCAAAATAGTACGTGCTAGCTAGTTTTCAGACTGATTATTCAAAAATAGTCAGCGTTCGTAAAGTCATTAAAAAATAGTCACTATTTTGCTGTAATACGGAAAGTTCCAGCATAATAGACTGGAGATCGATGCACATGTGTATGAACTTCCAAAAATTGCTCCGTTAACCACCCGAAACTCACCCGAGGCCCTCGGGACCTCAATCAAACATGCCAACACATCCCATAACCTTATTCAAACTTAGTCGAGCCTTCGAAACGCCCAAAAATGCCAAAACACCAAATTCACCTCGGATTCAAGCCTATGAACTTAGAAACTTCTAAGTTTCGCCAAAGATGCTGAAGCTATCCTAAACACGTCCGATTGACCTGAAAATTTGCACACACATCCAAAATGACCCTACGGACCTGTTCAAATTTCTAGAATTCCATTCCGGCCCCAATAGCTAATTTTCCACTGCCGACCGGAAATCGCCAAAAACTCAATTTCGCCAATTCAAGCCTAATTCTACTCCGGACCTCAAATTCACATTCCGAACACACTCCTAAGTCCCAAATCATCTAACGAAGCTATCCGAGCCATAAAATTCACATTCTGAGGTCGTTTACCTATCAGTAAACTCCCAGTTGACTTTTCCAACTATTAAGCTAATTTAAGAGACTAAGTGTCTCAATTCTCACCACGACACTCCGAACCCGAACCAACCGACCCCAATACAATATAAATAGGTTAAATAACATATGAAGAAGTTGAAACAGTGGAAACGGGGTAAATCTCATGGAACGACCGGCCGGGTCGTTACATTCTCCCCCTCTTAAACTAACGTTCATCCTCGAACGAGTCTAGAAACATACCTGGAGTCTCAAATAAGTGAGGATATCTACTCCGCATCTCCCGCTCGGTCTCCCAGGTGGCCTCCTCCATCGGCTGCCCTTTTCACTGCACCTTTACTGAAGTTATATTCTTAGACCTCAACTTTCTGACCTGACGATCCAAAATAGCCACTAGCTCTACCTCATATGACATATCACCCTCGAGATGAACCGTGCTGAAGTCCAAAACATGAGACCGGTCACCAACAGACTTCCGGAGCATCGAAACATAAAATATCAGATGAACACTCGATAAGCCGGGTGGCAAGGCAAGTCTATAGGCCACCTCTCCAACCCTCTAAAGCACCTCGTAAGGCCCAATGAACAGAGGACTCAACTTGCCCCTCTTCCCGAACCGCATAACACCCTTCATGGGTGACACCTTCAGAAGTACCTTCTCCCCAACCATGAAAGACACATCTCGGACCTTCCGGTCCACATAGCTCTTCTGCCAAGACTGTGCCGTGCGAAGCCGCTCCATAATCAACTTCACCTTATCCAACGCATCATGTACCAAATCTGTGCCCTCACCCGGCTCAAACCAACCCACCGGAGATCTACACCTCCTACCATATAAAGCCTCATATAGAGCCATATGGATACTCGATTGATAACTATTATTATATGCAAACTCCGAGAGTGGCAAAAACTGGTCCCATGAACCCCCCAAAATCGCTGACACAGGCATGCAACATGTCCTCCAGAATCTGAATAGTGTGCTCTGACTGACCGTCAGTCTGAGTACCCAACTCTCTCTGCACGACCCTCCAAAACTAAGATGTGAACTGAGTACCTCTGTCTGAAATGATAGAAACTGGAACACCATGCAAACCGGACAATCTCCCTGATATAAATCTTGGCTAACCGCTCCGAAGAATAAGTAGTACTAATAGGAATAAAGTGCGCGGACTTGGTCAACCGATCCACGATAACCCATATAGCATCGAACCTTCTCGAAGTCCGTGGGAGCCCAACTACAAAGTCCAAGGTGATCCGCTCCCACTTCCACTCTGGAATATCCAACCTCTAATGAAACCCGCATGGCCTCTGGTGCTCATATTTGACTTGCTGACAGTTGAGACACCGAGATACAAACTCAAAAATATCCTTCTTCATCCGCCTCCACCTATAATGATGTATCAGATCCTGATACATCTTCGCGGTACCCGGATGGATGGAATACCGCGAGCTATGGGACTCTCCTAGAATCAACTCTCGAAGCCCGTCCACATTGGGCACACAAATTCGACCCTGCATCCTCAAAACCCCATCATCACCAATCACTACATCCCTGGCATCACTTCCCCGGACTCTATCCTGAAGAACGAGCAAGTGTGGGTCATCATACTGGCGCTCTCTGATCCGGTCATAAAGAGAAGACCTGGAAGCTATACTAGCCAATACCCGGTGGGGCTCTGATAAGTCCAATCTCACAAACTGACCTGCTAAGGCCAGAACATCAAGTGCTAATGTTCTCTCTACTGCTGGGAGATATGCTAACTTCCCAAAGTCTCTGCTCTGCGACTCAAGGCATCGACCACTACATTGGCCTTCCCCGGATGGTATAGAATAGTGATATCATAGTCCTTGAGAAGCTCCAACCATCTCCTCTGACGCAAATTCAAATCCTTCTGCTTAAATAGATGCTGCAGACTACGATGATCACTGAAAACCTCACAATGTACCCCATACAAATAATGACGCCAAATCTTCAAGGCATGAATAATGGTTGCTAGCTCGAGATCATGCACGTGATAATTCTTCTCATGAGTCTTCAACTGGCGCGAGGCGTAGGCAATCACCCTACCCTCCTGCATCAAAACAAAACCAATTCCTATCCTCGAGGCATCATAATATACTATATAAGAACCTGAAGTTGATGGAAATACTAACACTGCGGCTGAGGTCAATGTAGTCTTGAGCTTCTATAAGCTCTCCTCACACTCGTCCAACCACCTGAATGGAGCACCCTTCTGGGTCAATTTGGTCAAGGGCGAAGAAATAAAAGAAAACCCCTCCACAAAGCGACAGTAATATCCCGCCAAACTAAGGAAGCTCCTAATCTCTATAGTTGAGGACGGTCTGGGCCAACTCTGTACCGACTCTATCTTCTTCGAATCAACCTGAATACCCTCACTAGACACCACGTGTCCTAAGAAAGCTACTGAGCCAAGCCAAAACTCACACTTGGAGAACTTTGCATAAAGCTTCTCCTCCCTCAATATCTATAAAACAACTCAAATGCTGAATGTGCTCCTCCTGTCTACGGGAATATACAAAGATGTCATCAATGAACACGATAACAAAGAAATCCAAGTACGTATGAAACACGATGTTCATCAAATGCATGAACGTTGCTGGGGCATTGGTCAGCCCAAAAGACATCACCATAAACTCATAATGGACATAAAGAGTCCTGAAAGCTGTCTTGGGAATGTCAGAATCCCAAATCTTCAATTGATAATACCCGGATCTCAAATCAATCTTAGAGAACACTCTGGCTCCCTGAAGCTGGTCAAACAAATCATCAATGCGAGGCAAAGGATACTTACTTGAATGTAACATTGTTCACTGCCTGTAGTCAATACACATTCTCATGGAACCATCCTTCTTCTTTACAAACAACACCGGTGCACCCCAAGGTGACACACTAGGTCGAATGAACCCCTTATCTAGGAGTTCCTGAAGATGCTCTTTCAATTCCTTTAACTCCGCCGGTGCCATACGATACGGTGGAATAGAGATAGACTAAGTGCCCGGCACCAAATCAATACCAAAATCAATATCACTGTCAGGCGGCACACCTAGCAGGTTAGCATGAAACACGTCCGGAAAATCACGAACCACAGGAACAGAATCAATAGTGGGAGTCTCAGCACTGACATCCCTCACAAAAGCCAAATACGATAAATACCCCTTTCTACAATACGCTGGGCCTTCAGGTAAGAAATCACCCTACTAGGAACGTACTCAACAGAACCTCTCCACTCGACCCTCGGAAGTCCTGGCATCGCAAGGGTCACGGTCTTAGCATGACAATCAAGAACAGCATGACACGGAGATAACCAGTCCATGCCCAATATCACATCAAAATCAACCATGCTAAGCAATAATAGATCCACTCTGGTCTCCAGACCCCCAATGGATATCACACAAGACCGGTACACACGGTCCACAACAATAGTATCACCTACCGGAGTCGACACGTGAACAGATGCGACTAAGGAATCACAGGGCATATCCAGAAAATGGGAAAAATATGATGAAACATAAGAATACGTGGAACCAGGATCAAATAAGACCGAAGCATCTCAGTGACTGACTAAGACAATACATTTAATCACTGCATCTGAGGCCATAGCATCTGGTCTGGCTTGAAGTGCATAAAAACGAGTCTGACCTCCACCTGATCGCCCCCCCCCCTCTAGGGCGGCCTATAACTGACTGACCCCCACCTCTAGCTGCCTGGGTGGGTGGTGTAGTATCTGGTGCTGAAGTTGAAGGCTGGATCCTCTGTCTGGAATCAAACACCCGAAAGACGAAGACAAAACCTCTTGATATGACCCGGATCACCACAATCAAAACAACCCCTCTTAGAAAATGGCGGTGGGGACTAAAGGGAACCCCTAGAACCAGAATAACAACTAGAAGAATCATGCGTCGAGGAACCCTGAACTGATGGCGCTCGAGGTGAACTCTGGGCTGGAAGAGCACTGAAAAATGGATACCCCTGATGAGAACTGTGAGGACCACGACCGATCCACCACGATAACCTGAGCGACCTGACTGAGCTGGTTTGAATGGACGACCTCTGACGTGCTGGGACTGCCCTCCTAAAGGAATACCACCAAAACTACCAGACCTTCGAGGCCCCTTGGCCTCTCTCACGACCCTCTCCTGGCGTGCGAACTGACTCAATATCTCTGGCAATGTCAACTACCTCCTCAAAAGTAGTGCCATATACCCTCTCCCTAGTCAGAAACATCTGAAGCTGATAAGTGAGGCCATCAACAAACCTCCTGACCCTCTCCCTATCCGTGGGAACTAGCCAAATAGCATGATAGGCTAACTCGGAGAACCTCATCTCATACTACGTCACAATCATGTCCGCCTGACGCAACTGCTCGAACTCCCTACGCAGATCCTCTATGCGTGACTACGGTACATACTTCTCCAAGAAGAGAATTGAGAACTAATGCCAGGTAAGTGGCGCTGCATCAACAGGTCTACGCTTCTCATAGGCCTCCCACCAAGCAAGTGCATCTCCTGAGAATTAGAAGGTAGTAAATGGGACCCCACTGGCCTCCAATATCCCTATTGTGCGAAGAATCCTCTGACACTTGTCTAAGAAGCCCTGGGCATCCTCGCCCTCAGTACCACTAAAAGTCGGAGGCTGCAGTCTACTGAATCTCTCCAACCTGCGTTGCTCATCATCTGCCAAAGTTGGGACCAAAAAATCCTGGGCTGGGGCAACCGGTTGAACTGGGGCTGCCCCCGGTGTCTGAAGCCCCTGGGTAACCTGCTCAGGTGTCCGAGCAACTGGAGTCTGAGTGCCTCCCCCGGCCTGAGAAGTAGCAGCAGTAGTAGACATAGCTATTTCCTGTGCAAGACTGGTGCATACCGTCAGAATCTGAGCTAGGGTTTCCTGAAGACCCAGAATCACAATAGGCACTGCTGGTGCCTGAGCCGGTCCCGCTGGAACATCAACGGCGGGGACCTGATCTTGAACAATAGGAGGGTCCACAGGTACTTCCCCGGTTGCTGCGCGGGCTGTACCCCTCCCTCTACCACGGCCTCGACCCCTCGCTGGTCCAGCTGGTGTCTCATCACCCCGGTCGATAGCGCGAGTCCTCACAATCTGTGAGAGAATGAAAACAACAGAAGTTCAGTTCCAAGAATCAACAGATTCGCACGACATAATTCAAGAATGTGAGACTTTTCCTAAGGGTTCTGTAGCCTCTCGAAGATAAGTACAGACGTCTCTGTACCGATCTGTAAGACTTTACTAAACCTACTCATGGCTGGTGAGACCTATATAACCTAGAGCTCTGATACCAACTTGTCACGAACCCAAAATGCCCAGTCGTGATGGCGCCTGTCGTGGAATCAGGAAAGCCACACATTTCACTGAAACAAGGTTTATTTTTCAGAAAATTTATAAATTCAGAAACAAAAGTGCCGATAATAATCCACTTTAAAGTCTAATATTACTAAAACACAATTTAGAATCCCATCCCGGATCTAGTGTCACCAATTCACGAGCTACTACAACATAAAAATGTCAAAATAGGAAATAGACAACATAGGATCTAGACTCGGCCTCCAATTGCTCCAAATCTACCAAAAATCAGATTTATATCATTATTATATGCTAAGGAACGAAGCCTCGAAAATTATCAAAATTAACCCAAAATCCCGAAATTGGCGAAACTCGACCCCTGGTCCCACGTCTCGGAATTCGATAAAAATCACAAAACTAGAATCCTTATTACCTCACGAGTCTACCCATATCAAATTCATCAAAATCCGACCTCAATTGCCCATTCAAATCACCAAAAGAAATTCTAAAACTTTCCTCCCATTTTCCACTCAAAAATCTCGAATTAGATGATGAAAATCAAGATTAAATCATGAAATTAAACCAAATGTGAGTGAAGAATACTTACCCCAATAACTCCTCTGAAAATTCTCTCAAATTTCACCTTCTCCCGAGCTCTCTAATGGGTTTTTGAAAATATGGACTAAACCCTCGTTTTTGAAATTAAGTCCGTCTGCCCAGTTTTTACCCTTCGCGAACGCAGTCTCATGCACGCGTTCGCATAGAATAAAAAAACACGCCCCTCCTAGAACTCTACGCGAACGCGAAGCTTTACAAACCCAGGCCATCACGAACGCGTCTCCTGCCATGCGAACACATAGGCTAAATACTCCCCCCCCCAGCTGCCTCACAGCACTACGCGAATGCGAGCCTCCAGGTGTGAACACGTAGAACAAATTTCCCAACCTCCGCGTTCACGTCCTCCTCCAAGCGAACGCATAGAACAAAATCCCCAGCTCCCCCATTTGATCTTCGCGAACGCGAGACCCCACCGCGAATGCGAAGAACAAGACTTCTCTGCAACAACACTAGAAAATCTGCCAAGTTCCAAGTTCAAATATTGCTCTGTTAACCACTCGAAACTCATCCGAGGACCTCGGTAACTCAACCAAATATTCCAACACATACCATAACCTTATTCAAACTTAGTCGAGCCTTCGAAACACCCAAAACAACGCCAAAACACCAAATTCACCTCGGATTCAATCCTATGAACTTAGAAACTTCTAAATTTTGCCAAAGATGCCGAAACCATCCAAAACACGTCCGATTGATCTGAAAATTTGCACACACATCCAAAATGACCCTACGAACCTGTTCCAATTTCCAGAATTCCATTCTGACCCCGATAGCTAATTTTCCACTGCCGATCAGAAATTTCCAAAAACCAATTTCGCCAATTCAAGCCTAATTCTACTCCAGACCTCAAATTCACATTCCGAACACATTCCTAAGTCCCAAATCACATAACAAAGCTATCCGAGCCATTAAAATCCACATTCCAGGGTCGTTTACCTATAAGTCAACTCCCGGTTGACTTTTCCAACTATTAAGCTCATTTAAGAGACTAAGTGTCTCAATTCTCACCACGACCACTCCGAACCCGAACCAACCGACCCCAATACAACATAAATAGGTTAAATAAAACATGAAGAAGCTGAAAATAGTGGAAACGGGGTAAATCTCACCGAACGACTGGTCGTGTCGTTATAATGCCTAAGTACAAAAGTATTGGAATCAATAACCTTTTGGTTTACTATAGAATTTGCCTCAATTGCACTAATTCTTGTCCAATACATGCCACATGATAAAGATGAGAACTTCTCAATAACCCTCTTTTGGCCAGAGACATTCTTGGTAATGATGAGATATTCAAGATTATTCTCATATATTGTCTCAATATGATATCCATTTCGGCAGATATCTTTAAACCTCAACAAGTTCCTCTTGGACTTGGAGGAGAACATACCGTTCTCTATGATAAGTATTGTTCCCTTAGGCAGAGTTATAGTAGATCTTCCAGAGCCTTCAATTAATTTACTACTACCAGAAATTGTAGTAACGTCTGCCTTACACATACTTAAATGAGAGAAATATTTCTTCTCTTTGAATATTGTATGTGTCGTACATGAATCAACTAAACAAATATTTTTACAATTAAACTTTAATCCAAGTTTGCTTTGTGAGTTATCCATATTTGCTTAATCTTCTCAAAGAGCTTCTTGAGACGGTAGAGTCTCGTGCTGATAATCTGTTATGAAATAATAAAAGAACAATAACAATATGCAGAGAGAGAGAGAGGAGGAAATTCTTATTGAATTTTTGGGATGATTTACAATGGAATATGACCCCTCTATTTATAGGGGAAAAGTGACTTAACTTCCAAGTAACAAACCCTAGAATCTCTCTAGAATATAAACATACAGGATAAATATAATTCTATTTATAACAAATATAACATAATATGCCCGCCCCTTTAGAAGATTTTATTACATGGTTGCTCCCTCCTTCATATGTGTAGGCTCCACAAAAGGCCCTTCCCCTTTTCTTTGTTTTTCTTTTTTCATTTTTTTCACTTTCTTTTATTTTTATCATTTTATTGTTGTTTTTTTCACTTTGTTCTTTTCTTTATAATAAATTATACAATTTTTTTCCGTTTTTTATTGAGTTCTTTTTGTAGTTATTTTTCTTTTTATTTTTTATTCTCTTATTTTTTTTCTTTGTAGTTAAATAGCCGAGCCCTAAGAGTTGTATTGAAATACTTTTTAAATTATCACTAATCGATTATAATTACTGAGAGTTATTGTGTTATTTGTTTTATTTTATGCTTGTAAATGACCTTTTATTTATTTATAATTTTTTAACAAAGGTTAGACTTTTTAAGAATTAAAAAATTATCTCGATCCTTTTAAAAAAAATATTATTTTATGATATATCTATACTAATAATATATTGTTAATACCATTTAACATACTAGTAATCACAGTAATACAATACCTCAACATTAATCATACCAAAAATATTGTGAATACCATTTTATGTATCAGTAATTACAGACAAGACTTAGTAGCATGTATTTCATTTCATATTCTTTGATTTTTATTATGGTATGTGGTTTTGTTCGTATCAGGTATTATATTCCGTGTTGTTATTATTGGATATTGTTTATATGTTTTCTTCCATCTTTTTCTTTCTTTTTCTTACCCTTCTTGAGCCGAGGGTCTATTGGAAACAACCTCTCTACCTGCATTAGGTACGGGTAAGATCTGCGTACAAACTATCCTCCCCAAACCCCACATGTTGGGATCAAACTGGGATTGTTGTTGTTGTTATTGTAATTACTGACAAGATTATGAATGCCAATTATTATAGTACACTAAAAATACTATGAATATGATTTAATATACTAATAATCACAATATACCAATAATATCATGAATACCCCTTCCGGTCCAAAATAAGTGATTTTTTCATGTTTTCACGCATATTAAGAAATCCATATTTTAGCATTAATTAGCAATGTAATTGGCCATATTAACCTTTACTATCCCACTTAAATACTTCTAACACATATTCCAATACTATTTACTCCAAGGGTAATGTAGGAAAAAATAATAAATTCATTCTTGAACTCCGAAAAAATCACTTATTTTGAACCACAAAAAAAAAAGCTAGAAAATCACTTATTTTGGACCGGAGGGGTACCATTTAACATACCAGTAATCATTATATCATAATTCAACAGTTATCACAGTTTACTATGATTCAAGTGTAATCATGATTTACAATGCAAAAATATGTGAATACCTTTCATATACCAGTAATTATAGTATACTATGATTAAACTATAATCATGACATACTATACATAAAGAATATTTTGAATACCGCTTAATATGCTTGTAATCATTGTATACCATGATTCAAATATAATCATGGTTTACTATGCAGTATACCAACAATATTGTGAATATTATTAATGTACTGACCCGACCGATCGTTTTGATAATTTAAGTTTCGTTCAGCGGCATTTGATCTTGAGCATCTTTGTATGGTGAATTTGAATTTATGGGCGTGTCCTAATTGTGAATTGGAGGTCTGTAGCTAATTTAGGTTTGAAATGGCGAAAGCCGAATTTTCGGAGATATTGACCGGAAGAGTGATTTTTGATCTTGGGGTCGGATTTCGATTTCGGAAGTTGAAGTAGGTCCGTAATGTTGAATATGACTTGTGTGCAAAATTGGAGGTCAATCGGACGTGGTTTGATAGGTTTTGGCATCAGATATAGAAATTTGAAGTTTCAAGGTCTTTAAGTTTGGATTGGAGGGTGATTCGTGTTTTTGACGTTATTTGATGTGATTTGAAGGCTAGACTAAGTTGTAATGGTGTTTTAGGACTTGTTGGTGTATTTGGTTGAGGTTCCGGGGGCCTCAGGTGAGTTTCAAGTTAGTTTTGAGCGAGTCCGGGCATTTCAACACTCTGATGTTGTTTTGGAACGTTGGAAGTGCGGATCGCACGATTTCATGTGGATGAGGCACATTTTTGAGTGATGTAGCAGATGAAAAGTGTTGCAGCAGACGAAAAAGTACGTACCGCAGAGGAAAAGTGCGGACAACACAATTTTTTCTGTGGCCGCACTTTTGGTGATTTCTGCAGGTTCTCTTGTCCGACTTCGGGAGCTTATATCTTTTGATATACAAGGAATTTGTAGATGATATTAAAACAAAAGTTGTAGGCCTTCGTGTCTAGTTTCTAGAAAGCGAAGGAATTCCTCATTTGGACATCTGTAGAGAAAGCTATGGCCAATTAACTAAATCCTAGTAGTGGAGAGGCAGTGAAGTGCGGCCGCACAATTTTTGTGCGACTGCAGAAGCTAGGATGTGCGACCGCACTTGAAATTATGCGGACCGCACATTGCAAGGTCATATTGGGTACTATATAACCGAGGTTTAGGGTATTATTTCATTTTTTGATTTGGGAGTTCAGTTTGAGACGATGTTTCGTGAGTTTTCCAAGAAATTCATCGGGTAAGTGATTCTAACTTGAATTTGGTTAATATACATGAATATATCACCGATTTCATCATTTAATTAGTACTTTGAGATGTAAGTTTGGGAAAAATTATAGAAACTTCATAAACTATAAATTGGGGATTTGAAGGTCGAGTTATGATCAGAACTGGCTAATTTTGGTATGGTTGGACTGGTGAGTGAATGAGTCATCATATTTGTTAATTTTATCGGATTTCGAGATGTGGTCTCGGGGAGAGTTTTTGGGTGATTTTATAATTTCTTGCCTTAGCTTTGATTTCATTAATTAAATTAGTTTCTTATAGTTATATTTATGATATGTAATTGATTTTGGCTATATTTGGGCCATTCGGAGTCGGATATACGTGGAAAAAATATTGTTACAGATTGATTTGAGCTTGGTTCGAGGTAAGTATCTTGCCTAACCTTGTGTGGGGGAACTACTCCTTAGGATTTGAGTCTTCTATGTTGATGGTAGTCTGCGTACGCGAGGTGACGAGTACGTGCTCAGAATTATTTGTGGAAATCGGCCTTTTAGGGTTCCTAGTTCCTTGTATTCATTGAATATGCAGTTGTTCTTGTTATGGTTACATTCCTTAATTACTAGTCTCACCTTTACATTCTTAATTAGAATCAGTTACTTCATGATCTACTCTTATTGTTTCTTGATTCATATGTGCCTTAATTGAGACTGTTATCTCTTCCATTGCCATGTTATCCTTTCCCTAACTGCTTATCTCTATTGAAGTTGTAGTTATCCCTTTTGTAAAAGTTCTCCCTTAATTGAGTTTATGGTGATCTCCTCGCTGCCTATCTTTATTTGAATTGGTTGTATCTCTCCCGCAATTATCCAAACTTAAAATAAGCTTAGAAATCCTATGCCTTAGTGGACTTGCCCTTATTTGGAATTATTTGACTCTTGTTAGTTTCTTGGTTGTTGAACCGTACATTGCGGGACTTTTTACATGTTATTTTCTTCCTTGTTGAGTTGTTCTTATTATGCCCAATATTCCTTATTGCGGTTATTCCTTGTGAGCTAGTTCTATCATTTCTGGTGATCGAACGATCTTGAGTTGATTTACTTACCCTACTTTATATTATTGTCATTTTTGTGGTGATGCACGAGGTTTCTGCCTTGTGGTTGTGGTTATTGTGATGCACGAGGTTTCTGCCGTGCGATTGTTGATATTGGGTTGTATGAGGTTTCTTCCGTGCTGTTGTTACTATTGATATTTGCACATGCGACGTGACAAGGCGGGATATATTTATATATGTGGGTTGCGCATGTAGCGAGACAAGGTGGGAATATTATTATGCACGTGTGGCGAGACAAGGCAGGCATTTACTTTACTATTGCACACGTGGCGAGACAAGGTGGTCTATGTCAGGGATTGAGTAGTGATTCATTGTGATAGCCTGGGGGCATTCTTGTTGTTGATATTTGTGTAGTAGTACACTTACTTATGTGAGCTTAATCTGGTAGAAGTTGGGAGAAAACATTCTACGTGTTGTCCGTCCCTTTTTCTTATGCTTATTAGCTGGTTGAATTATGTTAGGACACTTGCACAAGCATACACGTAGTTAAACACTCTTATAGGTTAAGGGGTTTCCCTGGTATTCTTGAGTATAAATGCATACCCTTGTTCACTTGCCTTCTATGTGGGAATGACTCTATTTGGCACGTGAGTCGTCCGTGCAGTTATTAGTTGAGATGAGGGAAAAGGATGCCAAAAGTTAAAGTTCAGGTATTGGGACATGTGGGTTGTGATTAGGCCGAGGTTTGTTACCTCGTGGAGTTTATTGACTAAAACTTAATGTGAAAACGGTTGTTGTTGTTGTAGAGTTATTACTTGTCTTTTCTGTATCTGTGATTTCGGATTTTTGATTGTTTCCGTTCATCCCCCCGTGTTATTATTTGGGTATTACCCTGATGCATTTTTTCTTCCTTTCTTATTGAAATTACTGTATTGTTAGCCATACCGCGTAGTCTTCATATAGATATCATATTCTGTTGTTCCTATACCCATGTTTGTTCAGGTTGTTTAGTCCAGTAGGTGTCTTGACTGTTCCTCGTCACTACTCTACTAAGGTTAGTCTTGATACTTGCTGGGTACCGCTGTGATGTACTCATACTACAGTTCTGCACATTTTTGTGTAGATCCAGGTATTGTGAAGCCAGTTGATTAATTAGCTAGCGGCGCAGATTGCTGTTGTGGAGACTCAAGGTAAACCTGCTGCAGCATTCGCAGGCTTCGGAGTCACCATCCTATTTTGTTGTTACATTGTCTTTACTTATTTCTGAACAATTGTATTTAGAAGTTGTAGTAAACTCTATAGAGCTTATGACTTGTACTATCGATTTTTGGGAAATTATAAATTGTATAGAAAATTTCATTTTAGAAATTGTTAGATGTTGATTATTATTGTTGTTATTCCGTAAATGTTAGGCTTACCTAGTACTTAAGACTAGGTGCCATCACGATACCCAATAGAGAGGAAATTGGGTAGTGACAAGTTGGTATCATAGCTCTAGGTCCATAGGTGCTACGAGTCATAAGCGAGTTCAGTAGAGTTTTGCATACCGGTACGGAGACGTATGTACTTATCTTCCTAAGAGAGTTTGTACCTCAGTATGTACGAGATGCATGGCGCCAGGAGTTTGAGGAGTTGCGCCAAGGCACTATGTCAGTATCAGAGTATGCCGTTAGATTCAGTGACTTGGACATACATGCACCTTCTTTTGTTGCTACAGTTAGAGAGCATGTCCGCAGATTCATTGAGGGGCTCAGGCATGATATTTGATTCAGCATGGATCGAGAGTTAGAGTCGGATGTTTCATTTCAGCAGGTGGTAGGGATCGCTCGCCGAGTAGATGGCATGTGGGATCAGGAGAGAGAGGACAGACGGGGCCATGAGAGGGAGGACATGCAAGGTCAGGAGAGAGAGGGAAGGGAGGAGAGGAGGCCTCGTAGGACAGAGAGATATACTGGTCCTTATTTTGGAGGTAGGTTACGACATGGTAGGGGTTTTGTGAGTCAACTAGTTCAGTTTGCACTTCCGGCTTCACACAATGTTTCAGGTGCTTCTGGGTCTCAAGGTACTCGTACAACACAGTTTCCACAGCCACATCAGCAGAGAGGTTGCTTTGAGTGTGAAGATACCAGCCACATGGTGGGAGATTGTCCTAGAATCCAGGAATATGTGTCACAACGGGGTATTAAAGCGAGTAGGGGGCGCCCAAGATGGGGAGGCTCGGCCCAGTGATGTGTTTTATATAATAGGCTACAGGTCGTTGTGCCAGATGATGTCATACATGTATGTTTTTTATTTGTTACAGAGGGGCACCATTCGTATTTTGTTTCGGTCCTGCTTATCGAGACAAGTTCCCTTATTTGTTGTTTCATTTATGGGTGAGTTTCATGATTTGCACTCTGCTTATGTGTTTGCCCTTGTTGGAAGATTCTATGGGTGGTAGCCCGTGTCTATCATTTATTTTTGTTCATCATTGAGAGTGGTGAGACTAGAAATGAATTCCTGTTGTTCATCACGGTAGGTTTTGGTGTGAAACCTGAGTATTTTTTGTTATGATTTGTGAATTGGTACTCTACCGGGGTGAGAGTTCAGTAAGTGTTGTGATTTATTGGTAGGACTATGGGTTAGTGGAAGATTTCAATTAGTATGATGTATACTCAACCCGTGATTTAGAGTTGAGGGTGAGACCCTCGCGATTTCATGAGATTTGATATGTTTGAGCCGGGCTTCGGGCCGCGGTGGAGAGTTATACCAGTATGAGATCCTTATGATTGTTCATGTACTTTGATTTTCCTATTTATATTGATTCGTAGTATGGCATTGATAGAGAGTTGTGCCTGTTGGGATTGTTTAATATTTCTCTTATGTGTTTCTCTTTATATATTCAGTCATTTTTATTCTGTGCTTCTTGTGTTTTAGCTTGCGGGGTGCATGCCTGGTGGCGTTAGTTGTGAATTGTTGATTCGGGTGTATAGTTATGAGGCTTTTTTGGTTCTTGTATCATCGTCAGTGTTATGGAGATTTGAATCGGGTCACTATTGGATATGAGGCTAATTGACGGTGCTGGTTTAGATATCGGGCAACTATTGTGACCAAAAGTGTTATTGTGGGCCTATGTGTGGTGTGTTATGTTGTGTGGTCGTACCTTGTGGGTGTAGGAATGAGTTGTTGCAGCTGGTGGAGGTTGATACCGGGGGTGAATTTAGAATCGGGTATGTTGGAAATGAATGGAAGGTGAGAATTTAGACTTTGAGGCTTATCAGTGTTGGTAGAAAAGCTAAAGTACAGTTGAGATAGCGTCGTGAGGCTAATGTGGATTTGGGGTGATGTGGATCACCCGCGAGTGTATGTTGGAGGTGTGCATTCAGTGATTTGAAGACTTCGAGGCGATTCTTGGCACGTTCGAGGACGAACATTTGTTTAAGAGCAGGAGAATGTAACGACCCAGACAGTCATTTTGAGAATTTAAATTTCGTTCGGCGGCATTTGATCTTGAGCAGCTTCATATGGTGAATTTGGACTTAGGGGCGTGTCTGGACTGTGAATTGGAGGTCTGTAGCTAATTTAAGCTTGAAATGGCGAAAGTCAAATTTTTGAAGATTTTGGGGGAAAGAGGGCTTTTTGATATTGGGGTCGGATTCCGATTCTCGAAGTTGGAGTAGGTCCTTAGTCTTGATTATGACTTGTGTGCAAAATTTGAGGTTAATCGGACGTGGTTTGATAAGTTTCAACATCGGATGTAGAAATTTGAAGTTTCAAGTTCTTTAAGATTGGATTGGAGGGTGATTCGTGTTTTGGGCGTTGTTTGATGTTATTTGAAGGCTTGACTAAGTTCGTATGGTGTTTTATGGCTTGTTGGTATGTTTGATTGAGGTTCCGAGGGCCTCGGGTGAGTTGCGGGGTGAGTTTTGAGCGAGTCGGGTCATTTCGGCACTCTGATGTTGTTCTGGAACGTTGGAAGTGTAGATCGCACAATTTCATGTGTTAAGGCACATTTTTTGAGTGTTGTAGCAGATGAAAAAGTGTTGCAGCAGATGAAAAAAGTGCGGACTGCACAATTTTGTCTATGGCCGCACTTCTGGTGATTTCCGCAGGTTTGCTGGTCCGACTTCGAAAGCTTATATATTTTGATCTACGAGGAATTCGGAAATGATTCAAAAACGAAAGTTGTAGCCCTTCATGTCTAGTTTCCAAAAAGCTAAAGAATATTCATTTGGAAGTCTGTAGAGAAAGTTATGTCCAATTTACTGAAGCCTAGTAGTGGAGAGGTTGTGAAATGCGACCGCATAATTTTTGCACCACCGTAGAAGCTAGGATGTGCGACCGCACTTGGAATTGTGCGGACCACACATTGCGAGGTCAGATTGGGTACTATATAACCGAGGTTTAGGGTATTATTTCATTTTTTACTTTGGGAGCTCTGTTTGAGACGACTTTTCTTGGGTTTTTCAAGAAATTCATTGGGGTAAGTGATTCTAATACGGATTTGGTTAATATACATGAATATATCACTGATTGCATCATTTAATTAGTACTTTGAGATGGAAATTTGAGAAAAATTGTAGAAACTTCATAAACGATAAATTGGGGATTTGAAGGTCGAGTTGTGATCAGAATTGGCTAAGTTTGGTATGGTTGGACTCGTGAGTGAATGGGTGTTCATATTTTGTGACTTTTACCCAATTCTGAGATGTGGGCCCCGGGAGATCTTTGGGGATATCTTCTAATTTCTTGCGTTAGCTTTGATTTCGTTAATTAGATTAGTGCCTTATAGTTATTTTTATGATATATAATTGACTTTGGCTAGAATTGGGCCATTCAGAGTCGGATATTTGCGGAAAAAAGCATTGTTACAGATTGATTTGAGCTGGGTTCGAGGTAAGTATCTTGCCTAACCTTGTGTGGGGGAACTACCCTTTAGGATTTGAGTCTTCTATGTTGATTGTAGTCCGTGTACGCGAGGTGACGAGTACGTTCTCGGACTTTATTTGTGAAAATTAGTCTTTTAGGATTCTTATGTCCTTGTATTCATTGAATATGCAGTTGTTCTTGTTATGGTTACATTTCTTAATTACTAGTGGACATTAATCTTTTAGGGTTCTTATGTCCTTGTATTCATTGAATATGCAGTTGTTCTTATTATGGTTACATTTCTTAATTACTAGTTTCACCTTTACCTGCTTAATTAGAATAAGTTACTTCATGATCCATTCTTATTGTTACTTGATTCATATGTGCCTTAATTGAGACGGTTATCTCTTCCATTTCCATGTTATCCTTACCCTAACTACTTATCTCTATTTGAAGTTATAGTTATCCCTTTTGTAAATATTCTCCCTTAATTGAGGTTATGGTGATCTTCTCACTTCCTACCTTTATTTGATTTGGTTGCATCTCTTCCGTAATTGTCCAAAATTAAAAGAAGCTTAGAAATCCTATGCCTTAGTGGACTTGCCCTTATTTGGAATTATACGACTCATGCTAGTTTCTTGGTTGTTGAACTGTACATTGTGGGACTATTGTTACATGTTATTTTCTTCCTTGTTGAGTTGTTCTTATTATGCCTACTATTCCTTATTGTGGCTATTCCTTGTGAACTAGTTTTCCCGTTTCTTGTAATCGAAGGTTCTTGAGTTGATTTACCTACCGTACTTTGTATTATTGTCATTGTTGCAGTTGTACTTGTTGTGGTGATGCAAGAGGTTTCTGCCGTGCGGTTGTTGTTATTGTGATGCACGAGTTTTCTGCCGTGCTGTTGTTACTATTGATATTTTCACATGCGGCATGACAAGGTGGGATATATATATTTGGGTTGCACATGTGGCGAGACAAGGTAAGAACTTTATTATGCACGTGTGATGGGACAAGGCGGGCATTTACTTTACTATTGCACATGTGGCGAGATAAGGTGGGCTATGTCAGGGATTGAGTTGTGATGCATTATGATGGCCTGGGCATTCTTGTTGGTTGATATTTGTGTAGTAGTGCACTTACCCGTGTGAGCTTTATCTGGTGGAAGTTGGGAGAAAACATTCTACGTGTTGTCCGTTCCTTTTTCTTTTGCTTATTAGCTGGTTGAATTATGTTAGGACACTTGCATAAGCATACACGTAGTTAAACACTCTTATCGGTTAAGGGGCTTCCCTGGTATTGTTGAGTATTGATGCATACCCTTGTTTACATGCCTTCTATGTGGGAATGACTCTATTTGGCATGTGAGACGTTCGTGCAATTATTAGTTGAGATGAGGGCACAAGATGCCAAAAGTTAGGGTTCAAGTATTGGGACCCGTGAGTTGTGATTAGGCAGAGGTTCAGTACATCGTGGAGTTTATTAACTGAAACCTAACGTGAAAACGGTCGTTGTTGTTGAGTTATTACTTGTCCTTTCTGTATCTATGGTTTCGGATTTTGGATTGTTTCCATTCATCCTCCCGCGTCATTATTTGGGTATTCCACTAATGCTTATTGTCTTCCTTTTTTATTGCAGTTACTGTATTGCTAGCCATACCGTGTAGTCTTCATGTAGATATCATACTCTGTTATTCCTATACTCATATTTGTTCACGTTGTTTAGTCTAGTAGGTGTCTTGACTGTTCCTCGTCACTACTCCACTGAGGTTAGTCTTGATATTTGTTGGGTACCGCTGTGGTGTACTCATACTATACTTCTGTATATTTTTGTGCAGATACAGGTATTGCGAAGCCAGTTGATTAATTATCTAGCGGCGCGAATTGCTGTTGTGGAGACTCAAGGTAAACCTGCTACCGCGTTCGCAGGCTTTGGAGTCACCGTCCTATTTGTTCTTACACTGTCTTTACTTATTTCTGAACAGTGTATTTAGAAGTTGTAGTAAACTCTGTAAAGCTTATGACTTGTACTACCGATTTTGGGAAAATTGTAAACCGTATAGAGAATTTCATTTTCGAAATTATTAGATGTTAATTATTATTGTTGTTATTCCGTAAATGTTAGGCTTACCTAGTCCTAAAGACTAGGTGTCATCACGATACCCAACGAAAGAGAAATTGGGCCGTGACAATTAAATACCATTAATCACAGTATACCTTGATTACTCTTTCATAACATAAATATTGTTAATAACTCTCCTCACAGTATACTATATATAAGAAAATAGTGTGAATACCGCTTAATATACCCGTAGTCATAGTATACTATGATTTAACTGTCATCATAGTATACTGCACAGTATAGGATAACATGAAAATTGTGAATGTTAGTCAACATACTTAAATAAATTATATCATAATTTACCAGTATACATAGTATACAATGTAGTGTACATACTAAGAATTTGGGAATACCATTTAACATTAAGAAAATGCTTGACAAGTTAACAACTAAAATAATATATTAACTACATTAATACAAACGAAAATGCGTTCTTCCACAGCTCCTCGATTGCTCTCTCTTTATATATATATATTGTGCATGTAGAAGGATTTTGATATTAATATCAAAATTAAGAATACACGCAAAGTAGACAAGGTTTGGTTCGAAGAACAAGAACAAGAGCAAGATAACCAAGATGATAAAATCAATAAGGGGTAAACGACATCGAGGATGGATTCACTTCGAGGTAGCAATATAGTAAAGCAGTGTGTTTAAATTCAAATTCGGATAAAAATTAGACTTATATTGTGGTTTTAAGGATATGTGATTTAATCCAATACCAATTGATAAACAAAAAATTTAAATCGATGAGTTAGACAATAAAATAAATCAAACAAGTGTATAAGTAAGGCCTCGACCTCGATTTGAGACAGTCTCGGAGTGGAATAGTAAGAATAATAAATAATAAGGCAATTCTGACGAACAGTAAATGAAATAACAAGAGAGCAATGAATGTATGTACTTTTGTCGGTGAATACTGATGATTACAAATGAATGAGATTCCTCTTTATATAATAGATGAGTCATAAATAAGGTACACTTCTAATTATATAAGCAAATAACATGATTGGTACCAATAACCACTCTTGATTTGATCTGTTCCGGGATATCCACCACTATCTTTGACCGGTTACGGATATCTCGCCATTCCGTTATTATGCTTCACTCGAAGTTGGTCATACTTGGTCTCGATTGTTGCTGGCCTCGATCTCAACGAACACTTAGATCTCTAGGCTTGACGCCTCATATTTAAGTTCGAGTCCGACTCACTACGAGGCTATTCCCAGATGCAACTCCCTTGCCTCGATTAAATAGTAAAATCGGGTAGGCCCAATTTTGAGCGAATATAGATAGTCCCCTCATTTTATGGAGTGTAACGAGAATAAACGAATTGAGACTTCGATTTAATACCTCGATCAATTATGACGTCACCCTCGTGATGTAAGCGACGGAAGCGTTGCGTCTACACAGTTCTCTAGATCATTAATTAGTGCCAGTTGATGGTCGGCCATTAGTGTTTTCAAACCGTCATAGAAGATATTATAAATAGACCACATTCATAATCTTCACAAACTTTACTTTCAAAATTTCCCCTAATCTTCAAAAACATTTTCACTCCCTTCAAGCTTATCAATTCCGCTGGTTCTTCAAATCTTGTTTGCCAATTTTTTCTTAAAATAACAAGTTTCGCCTTATTCTATCTTTGAAATCATATAACAATGGCGAAAACATCAAAAACCGTCCCTCAAAAGGAAATAACCTCCTCATCGCGACCGGCTGGTGCCAAAACGCCGGTGGAGCCACTCGTCGAAGAGTGCGTTCCCGGGCCATGCGAAATCACTTCCAATTTTAAAGTTGAAAAAGCGTCTTCGGTTCCTGGCCTATGCGATTCCATGTAGAGATATATATGCTCGATAACTGAAGGCGATCTCGAGTAGGTGAAAAAGATTTCCACTGGGAAACAAAGAGGTGGTAATTCCTATCCCCGATGAGGATATTACCACTCATGTGAAAGGGTTTTTAAGTGTCTATACTTATCCTTTCACGCTGGATCCCGTTATAATCGACTTCTACCTCCAATACCACATAACCCTAGGCCAAATCCACCCCTCTTTTTGGCGCATCGTTATTTTGCTTGATTCTCCGTGAGCAAGGTCGAAGGGATGTCTTTCACCCTCGATCATCTCATTAGGCTATATAGCTCCCATATCTATCGAGGTAAATTAAGAAGGCTTCAGCGATGGGCCACAAAGGTGCTATTCTCGAGCATAGATGAGGACAAAGATCGAGGATGGATGGGCTGATTAGTCCGAATAAGGTCTTTTGACTTAATCTCAGCCGAGAAGATGCCATTCCCCGAAGAATGGAACATGAAGCGTAAGTATAAACCCACCAATAAATTCTGTTGATTGTTTTTCTTCTTTTACCTTTTCACATCTACATTCTTCCTTATGGTGAAGAGGTCTCTTGGTTTCCCGGCGTGGTCCCGAACCTTGCAGGCTGGGTTCGAAAACTGGCTTTAACTTCTTCGTATGCTGAGCGCTCGTGGCGCGATTTGGCCGAGGGCCGACGGGAGGCTAAAAATCACGGTAAGTTTCTCTGTGTGTTTTAATGCCTTCTTGTGAAGTGCTTTATTTTTACTTGATTTCCTCCCATACAGGTCTGGGAGACAAAGCCGTCATGAGGCCACCTCCACCTAGGGAAGAGGAGGTCCCGAAATCGTCTAAGGATAAAAAGATGAGGGCCTCGCCTTCTTATACTCCAAAGCCTAAGAATATCAAGGCTCGTAAGCCAAAGAATGACACCGTCGCTCTACCTGCTAACATAGCCCAAAAACTACGAGATGAAGAAGAGGAAGGAGAAGATGATGACTGTGTGCTGGTGGCTCGAAAGAGGGGAAGCGTCAAAGCTTCAAAAATAGCTGAGCCAATGATGGTCGAGGAGGCTCATCTTCGGACCGAGGAGATATCGGTAGATGGTCCGAGCAAAGTCCCCAAGCCATTGGGTGCCGATGATGTCTCCCGTCGTGACGAACAATCGGTGGGCGTGCCTGAAGGGTCCGGTTATGAGGCCCTTCGAAAAGGAGAGAGTTCCCCAAGTGACTTTCTTGGTGCGATCAATATTGACGATTCGTCGCCTGGATCCACATTTTCTGAAGGGAAATTTCGTGATGCTCAATCTATGGAGAACTCCGATGTGGGAACGACCCATGGAGGGGATGACATATTCCGTGGGTGCTTCACGGGGATAGATGTCGTTCCCGATATGGATGTAACGATCATTTTTGATGAGGCTCAGCGACTCCTGAACCAAATAAATTTCATCCCCCATTATTATTTTCGCGTTTGTTTTTATTTCCTCTTGTCTAATTTCCTTCCTTTCTACATAGGCTGTGACACTCCATCGAGAAGCATTTTCCAAATCTTAAGCTGAGCTAAACCGGTGTGAGTCCGATCTCAAAAGGCTCACGGAGTAGAGAGACACCCTCAAACTTCTCTATGTGCAAAAAGAAGAGGAGATCAGGGACCTTCGAGCCAAATTGCCAAGAGCTCATAAAGAGCAGACCGATCTCATCGAGTAGGTAATGTTAATTTTTGGGGAGTTTGACATATTAATTTGATATTGGTGACTAACATTTAGATCCTGCAGGTTCAACAAAAGGCCGAAAAGATTGAGCAGCTTTGCGAGGAGGCTAAGGTGAAAGAGGCAGAGACTTTGGGGTGGAACCAGCACATAGACCGTCTCGCCTTGGAAAAAGATATGACTCGAGCCCATCTGTCTTCGGTTGAGCGTCAACTCCAAAGTGTGAAGGAAGATATCTTGTCCCTAGCCAAGAAAATTTAAGAGCTCGAGACTCGGTTGGCCACTGAGCTTACAAAGGCCACCTCCGAGGCGGAGGCGGTCGTGGACGCCTACCGAGCCAATGCAGAAGCCGCTAACGCTGGGGCAAAGGAAATTTTCGATGCTGCTCAGGTTCGATTATCCTGCGTTGACGAGCATGCTAAGCGCTAGTCTTGGAGAGAGACTCTCGAAGAGATCCATGCTCGCGACTTTAACCTCACTGCCGATATCGAGAATATGAAGGTGTTGGAGGACGAGGCCAAAGCTTTACTTTCTGATGATGATGACTCCGCGAGTGAATGCAAGAGCGGAGGAGATGAAGATGAAGCTCCCGGGGAGGGTGAAGATGAAGCTCCCGAGGAGTATTAGGTGCTTAGAGTATTTTTTCCTTTTCTGGATTTTTGTGTAGGACCTTGAGTGGTCTTTGTAAATACTTTTGCATATATGAAAGATCCTTTCTCTTTCCGGTTTTTCTCTGACATCTGTTTCGTGAAAACTTTGTTTTTCTTTCGCCTTATGAAAATTATGATATACTTTAAGTCTTGTGATAAATTTGACTCGCTTCGTTGCTTTGTGAAAATTTTGTTGAAATCGGATTTAGCCTTTATAATCGAGTGAGTACTTGATCGCACTTAGAGCAGAAAAACCCTTAGGTTTTTTGGTTATGCGAGGGCGGGTCCCCGAGCTCAACAATATCTTCGAGATTTTTATTTCAGGTGGGTTGACCAAAGTCGCAACAATACTGTTTTTAAAGTTGAGTTCGAGTAAGGTTCGAACTTATAGCGGTAGACCCCTTGGATGATGTGAGTAATGATGAATCCTCGAGCCGTAGTCGAGTGAATTTTTATTCAAGCTTGAAATAGCGGAACCCTTAGGTTCGAATTGAGTGAGAACACAATCTTTAACTCTAAGTGTATTGGCCCTTAGGCTCTTTAAATTGGGCCGATATGGCCTCTAAAGGATGGCTATTTTTCCCCTCTTTCGGATTAAAGACTTAGTAAAATTTTCTTTCTGCCTTAGCATGCATTTTTTACCCATTGGGTTTTTTGAGGATTCAATGTCGATCAAAATCCCTTTACCTTTTGTGCCTTAACACGTTTGTGTTAGGATAATCTGATACCTCTTAATTGTTTTCTTGCCCTCATTTTATCGAAGGCCTTTTGATTGTTTTGCCAAGGGTAGCCTTTTTAACCGGTTTCCAAGAATTCGAAGACCTATTTTCATTGCGGAATTCGGACGTCTCTAAGCCGCGTTAGTTTAGCCGTAGCCTTTGGGTATGACTTTTGGGATTATTTCCCAATAACACTTTGAACTTGTTCAAAGCGTTAGTCCCCGAGAACGATCGCCTTGGTCTATAAATCGAGGGGTGCCTCTTTGAGGTCTTATAGATTCGAGTTTAAATAATTAGAACATGTTGATTGTCGACGGCAGTCCCCGAGTGTTCGAGGTGTATTTTTACTTGGCCCTTGAGCCATCTTTACAAAAATCATAAGCATGAAGCTCGTATAGTAGAAAATATTCTTTGAGGCACAAGATATTTGATAAGGAAATAATGCTTCTTTGAATAATTTATACTGTTGATACCCAATTTTTCCTCAAATTATCTTTAAACTTGCATATAAGCTTTCAAAATTACTCTTTGCAAATGAGTATTTTTCCTAATTTTTTCATATTTTTATCTAAATTATTTCCCTATTTATTTAATATGTATATTTTTTATAATTCATAAATTGTGCTCTAAAATAATTTCAAAATATTTTGTAGCTCAGTATGTTATTTATAATCATTTTTTATCTATTAAAATCCAATTATTTCATGAATTAGTCAATTGGGTCTTATTTAATTTCAATTACAATAATTTTGCAATTATAGCCCAATTGAACATTGTGTATTATTTTAATTCGAAACTTATGCATTTTTACACTTAATATTATTTAATTACTGTAATTTCATCTATTTAAACTCAATTTCATTTTTTGTACAATTATTGGTTGTTTATTTAATTATTTATCTATTTTTGGGTATTTAATATCTAGCCACTTGTATTTTAAAATCTAGCCTAATTAATACCCAATACAAACCCAATTAAAATACCCAACCCAGATCCTAAACCAGCCCGGCCCAACCCTTCAGATCATATGAGCTGTTGATCAAATTAGATCAACGGCCCAGGTTCAATCTTCCTAAAATATCTCTGACCTACCCCCCCCCTTCCCCGTCTCATTTCTATTCGAGACGCTTCCTCTCTCATCTCTCATCTCTCTCTGTCTCTCTCTATCTCTACAACTCTCTAGAAGTCACTTGACTTCCCCTCTCCGATGGACTCCAATAATCTTCTCCCGTGGATTCTCACCGGAACTTTGATTCCCTATCATCTCCTGGTCATCCACTCGCCTCTCACCTGCTCAGTGATACCCTGAGTTCTTCAGACAAGCCTGGAGCGTTCCACTCACCTCCTTTGAGCCTCTTGCCATTTTCCGGCCTTTCCTAGGCCGTTTGAGTAAGTGTTACAGTCTCTCCGACCTAAATCTATGCCGTTCATGAGGTTTGCCCTCTTTTTTGGGTTCCACGAAACCCTAATCTTCTGTATCTCGGTTTTTCTTTTAAGATCCATTTTACATTTACAATATTATGAATTCTCTATTGTTTTCTCCGAAAAATCTCGTTTTTAACAACTTCAAAATTAGGGTTTCTTAACCCTGTTTTCAAAAACAGTTTTCCTTTTGATTTTTAGTCACCTATACTGTGTTTAAGTATTATCTCATGATTTCCTGTTGCCTGAACTGTTATTGCTGAAATCCTAGTGTTCTAGGTTGATCTTTATTGTTTGACTATGTGTACACGTGTGCTCTTTATGACTTTTGCTTTAATTCATTGTTATGACCTCTGATTTCCTGCTATTCTATGAGTATCTCTTTATGTTGATATGTGACTGCTGTTTAATGTTTGATAAGACTGACCATTTACCTTATTGGTTTTTACCTACTGATCTTACACTGATTTTTGTGTAAAAATCCCCAAGCCTATGATGCTTTCCATGAATAGATGATCTTGTGTATTCCCTCTGTAATTCTGTACCAATTTTTGAATTCACATGTTTATGTGATGTTTTCCTTAACTATTTTGGATTCCCTGTGATTGTAACTAGGTCCTACTTAATTGATTTTCAAAACTGATACTCTATTTTACTTTATAAATATAATATTAGTTCAACTTTCCTTAATTATATACTATGTATTTGGATCTTATTATGTGCCATATGATTTTCTTGTCCCTAATTAAATAAAATCAGTCTTATAAGTTGATTTCCTTTCCTTATTTAGCCTTGGCTGCACCGTTAAACTGGACCCCTTAATTGAAGGAGTCCAGTAATTTAATTGATACTAATTGGTTGTATTTCCATAACTATGCACCCTTTACCTGTGTGACTACTCGTTTTTCAAACTATATATACCATGTCTTCTCTCTTTATAAAAACACACACTCTTGACTGACACTTGAACTAATATCTTGAGATCACTGATCACACAAACACACACAGACATCCACACTCTATACTACTCTCTTGTGCTCCCTTTCTGTTTCTCTTTGGCTCTATTTGCTGCTCTCTATTCTTGCCTATTATTAGCCGGCTGCAAGCCAAGGCTAATAGTGCTATCATTTTGCTCTCTTCTACTTTACTCTCTCTTAACATTGGTATGTTCTAATTTAAGTTTACAAAATCCTCAAACAATATGTTTCAATTTTGGTTAAGATTCTTGTTGTTTCTTTTGTGCTTTTACTTATGGTTCTATTGCCTACCATGTAACTAGTATGTATACTCTATTTCTATGATCTCTCTTCTTCTTCTAGCTTAGCATGACTCCTGTCTTCCTCTCTATGATTCATTATGGCCTATGTGATCTTTTACTTCTTCTTTCTGCATATCTAGCATCTCTTTATGTATGTTTCTTTATCAATTGCCTGGCTTCTAATGCACCTATAATACTTAGTACTCTCAGACTTGTATCTATAATATATGATAAACTCTTGGCATATCATACTCTGTGAAAATCTGTAACTTTGTCCTAAGGACCAATTCTGCAAATGTGCTGCTACCTTTCCCCTCTTTGTGTTTGCTTTTCTTGAAATCTGCATACTTGCTGAGTTGTGACCATTCTTCTGTTTCCTTTTCAAACTAATTTTACATAAAAGATCTTTATATTATTCTCTAAAGTCATGTTATTTCAAAACTCCTTTTCAAACTTAACTCTTTTTAACTACTCCTTCCTGCACTTCACACTACTCTTAGACCTTTAGGTTCCACCCCCTCAGGGACCTTAAGTTCAGAGGCGAGTAATGTCTGTGAAGAGGTAGAAACAAAATGCCAAATATGAAGAGGTAAATATCGAATGGTAAAGGAAGAATGTGGTAAAAAGGTGAAAGGAATAAGATTGCATTTATTCATATCCTACAGATATAATATAACTCCAGAACATTATGAAAGCATGATGTTGGGGAGAATCAATAAGGGTTTCGCACTCGAT
>MDKH01206961.1:0-59942 GCA_005239495.1 Nicotiana undulata | reverse complement strand
TACCATAACATATCTCTTTCCACATCTACTTAGAGTTCTCATGGGACCACAGAGATCCATATGTACTAGTTCTAACGACCTGGTGGTACTGACCATTTTCTTACTTTTGAAAGAAGACCTTACCTACTTCCCCCTTACACATGTCTCACAAACCTTGTCTTCTTTGAACTTAATGTTAGGAAGCCCTACCACTAAGTCCTTAGAGACCAGCTTGTTCAGTTGAGTTAGACTTGCATGACCAAGTCTTTTGTGCCACAGGAGGGGATCACTGTCCAACACACTAAGGCAAGTGAGTTCATTGTCAGACAGTGTGGACAAGTCAATGACATAGATATTGTTCATTCTTTTTCCCTGCAAAACAATCTTGTCAGTAAGCAGGTTGATCACAAAACATTTTGTGGAAGTAAAAGCGACAAGGTTACCTCTGTCACACAGTTGTGACACACTGATAAGGCTATATTTGAAGCCATCTATCAGATACACATGTTCAATTGAATGTGTGTCATCTTTACCTACCTTGTCGACCCCTATTATTTCACCTTTCTTTCCGTTTCCAAAGGAGACATTTCCTCCTTTGAGGTTTTCAAGTGAAAGGAACCGTTCCTTGTTCCCTGTCATATGCTTAGAACAGCCACTATCCAAAAACCAAAACTGGCTGCCTCCCTTCACTTGTACCTTCAAAAGAAATCAGGGGTTAGTTTTAAGAACCCAAACTAGTTTGGGTCCCTTTCCATGAGAGAATGGATGAATCAGATTTTTTCTGGCCCAATTTTGTAGCCAATTTTTCTTTTTAATGAATCTCTCATTTTTCTGAATGGCCTTTTCTTTTGCAGAACACTCACATTTAGAGTGGCCAGACTTCCCACAATGGGTACAAATTTTATTTTCAGGGAGAGTGAGATACTTGCTTTTGGGATCCTATTTAGGCAACTGACTCCCAAAACCAAGCCCTCTCCGGTTGCTACTATGATTCTCTTGGAGCCATATTAAAGCATCAGAAGACTTATTCCACTTACATGTTCTATCAAATTCATGTTTGACTTTTCCAAGCTCTTCTTTAAGATATTTTATCTGCTCATCTTTGGCATACATTTTATCTTTCAATTTACCTAAGTCTTCTTCTAACTTCGCATGAGAGTGATCAACTATCTTTTTACTAGATCCTAGTCTTATCTTTAAATTTTCAAATTTTAGTTCTAGAATCTCAGTTTCGAGTGGTTGAACTTGGTTCATCAAGACAGCGGTTTTCTTTTTAGATTCACTGACCCTTATTTTCAGGTCCATGCATTTTGCTTTCAGCATTGCGCACTCTTTAGATAGTTGATCTTTCTCTTTAGTTGTCTCCTCAGAATCATCAATGAAGTCAAGTAGCAACTCAGAGAGTTTCTCCTTAGATAGAAACTTTATTTTTGTTTTAAGATGTGAGATACTTACCTGTGGTTCTTCATAAGTCTCCTCATCAGATTCTCCAATTGCCATGAGAGCTTGATCTTCTGTCTCACCATCTTCTGATTCTTCATCTGAACTTTCCCCCCAAGCAGCAACCATAGCCTTTGTAGTAGTTTTTTTGGGTTGGACCAGTTCCTTCTTCATGTTCTTTCTTTCATATCTCTCCTTCCTCCATTCTACTTCCCATTGGGGGTAGTTCTTGATGAGATTATCAGTTTTCCCACACTTGTAGCATCCCTCGTTAGCTGGCCTTTTAGGAGCCTTTGCCTTGTTGAAGTTTGCCCCTCTAGAGATGCCTTTCTTCCTCATGAGAAAGTTTCTGAATTCTTTGGTGATCATGGCCATCTCATCATCCTCCAGATCTGCTCCCTCTGTGATCCTTAGTGCTAGACTTCTTTCTTTCTTTGGGGCATCCATTTTCATGGTCTGCCTTCTGAGTTCATAAGCAGTAAGGTTGCCAATCAACTCATCTAGTCTAAGGGTTGCCATATTTTTGGATTCCTGAATGGCAGTTATCTTGCTTTCCCAGGAGATAGGCAGAACCCTTGTCAAGATCTTCTCAACCTTGTCTTCTTCAAGGATGACTCTTCCAAGAGACTTGAGTTCATTAGTCAAGGTTGTGAACCTTGTGTACATCTCCTGAATTGTTTCACCTTCCTTCATAGTGAAGTTTTCATACTGAGAGTATAGCAATGTACCTCTAGACCTCTTCACTTGAGTTGTTCCTTCATGTGCCACTTGTAGAGTATCCCATATTTGCTTGGCAGTGATGCAGCTATGGATTCTGCTGTATTCATCTGGGCCTAGTCCACACACTAGCCACTTCTTGGCCTTGGCATTCTTCTCCCATTTCTTCAGATCCTCAGCTGTGCAGTCAGCCCTAATTTTAGGCACATCTACTCCTTCAGCAGTTTTCTTCATTGTTGCAAGTGGTCCATCAGTGACTATATCCTAGAGTTCATAGTCATCTCCAATAAGGTGATCCTTCATTTTATTCTTCCACCAAGAATAGCACTGGTCGTTGAAGAGTGGTGGCCTTGAAGTTGATTGAACTTCCCAGTTCCCAGGTGGTGCACTCATCTTGATCTTTTCCTAGGTGTTAGCCTCTTCAAGGATAACCCGCTCTGATACCAATTGTTGTTTTAGACTTCAATACTACACAGTATTATAGGTTAATTGTGCAGTACCCAATTTTCGAGTGTTGTCTAATAAGAAGAACTTGTTTCTTCTTAGTCTACTACTCACTACTGTTTGCGGAATAATTAAGAAGTAATAGTAAAGACACAAATATTTTTACGTGGAAAACACCTAGCTCAAAAGGTGAAAAAACCACGACCTACTCCTCAGTAGGATTTGCTCAAAACTCTTCACTAAACTCTGAGCCAAAAACGGACTTACAAAATAAACTCTTTTGTAATCCTAGGACTTACTCTAATCCTCTTTGTATCAACTAGCCTCTAGCTAATTTCTACATAATTCAAGCTAACTCTAACTTGATCAGTTTGTACCTATTACAATTGCTTCTATGAAAGCTGATACGATACAGTATTTAAACTCCTACTACAATCAACTAGACTCAATATACAAACGATGGAACTGTTTCTTCTAGTTGAACTGTAGCCTTTGTATTCGCACAACAATTTAGCTTGCAAAACCTCTAGAATTTTTGCTTCAGAACTTGATTCACTTTTTCACTTGTGCGTCTCCTCTTTCAGCAGTAATACATTGATTATTTATAGAGTCCGTTTGTTGAGTCCATGATTCAATTCTGATCCAACTCTTCCTTGGTAAACGAGTTTGATTATGACTCAACTTCCTTCCTCTATTTCTGTCCTAGTTGAAGCAACTTCTATCTTCTCTTATCAATTTGCAACCTTTTCGTATTAGGAGGCATTCTCTAGTTCTTTGATACTTATCAATCACTGATATCTCCTAGACTTGTACGATTCGTGATCCAATTGCTTCATTCAGAAGTGTATGTTATGATGGACCTGGTTCAACTGGACACCTTTTGTCAATCTTCAAAACCCATTCAGTGACATGGGTCAACAGTTCTATAAAAAGATAAATATGAATGTCGGATGGAGAGAGATGCCATATCAACTTTCATTGGCCTTTATTTATATATACTAGTATCTATGAATGTGCAACAATGGCACATAATGGTTTAAACATTTAAATTATTAAATATCGAAAAATATTATTACATTAGTATAATACTGAATTCAAAATGAAAGGATATCATGAAAACTTATATAATGATCAATTTAGACATGTTATCTAGATAATTATTTATTATAATTTAAAAGTGTTCAATGTGATTGTATCTTACCGAACATTTATTTGTAGATGATATTTCTTTGTGTATGTTTCCTTCTAATGCTTTGGTTGCTCTGCTATAACCAGAACTCTTGTTGTTGATATTGATATCTCTCTTGAAAGTGAAACATGTAGTTGTTCATGTAATAAAACATATTGCGGTTGCTTTGTTTTTTGAACCAAAATAACCAAGTGTTCTAGAAAAAACAAATCATCTTTTATTGGATACTCTTCTTTGCTTCCGACACGAAGCAAGAAGCCACTTAATATTGGATTTGTTCTTACTTTATATTTTTTGTCGGTTGAATCATTTTCATTTGATGCCATAAGTATAATTTTGGCAAGCTAGTACAGTCTCTTCTTTCTTCGATTTTGGAACTACTAGTAGTAGTTGACATAAATCACATCCCAAATTATTATTTTTTCATCAAACGGTTCATTGATATTCAATATATCTCTTGAACTTCGGGCATTATTTTGATCATTTGGCACTTAGCCATAAGCGCTTCATCCCATATTATCAATTATGCTTTCTTTTTAAATTTAGCACAATTGCTTTGCTTTGTTATATTTGTGATGGTTATTTAATTTTTTTGAAGAGACATATCAAATCTAAAGAGAGTGACCTCATAATAAAATTATTGTTGATATACCATTTGTTACTATTGCTAACAGTATCATGCCTCTTGACCATATATTTGCAAGTAAGGCATGACATAGAAAAATTATTTCGATTCCCTCGGAGGCATCTAAAAAGGATAATCCCGCTATACCAGAGTCGACTCATTATAATACCGTCTTAAAAGCTTGTTCTTGTTTGATATTTGGCTTTGATTATGCTTCCTCAAACACTTGTATAGTTGTTTGATTCTTAATACTATTCTAAATTTTTTTACTTTGTGGTCTAGTTTTTTAATCTCTAACGCTCTTTTTATGGAATAAATTTATATACCTCAAGATTTTGTTTTAACTTGAAAAATAATTTTACTCATATGATGAATTTAAAAATAATTGAATTGGATTCCTTTACTAAATGATTAATTGAAAGATTGATTATTTGGTTTTAACATAAAAAATAACTTATTTTATATTTAATAGATTCTTAATATTAGTTCATATCTTGTTTTGAATATTTAATATTAAATATTAAATTATCCACCATAAATTTTATTTTCAAAGAGTAAAAAGATACATTTCACTTTTAGATGTTTACATTTGCAGAATCTCTAGCGCTATTGTCCCTTACAAACAATTTTTCTTTCTCTTTCTCACTTTATATTCTTAAATATTTTTTAGTTGTGGGAAAATAATTAGTATATTTTTCAATATTACATGAGAAATTGATAGGAAAAAACATTATTTGAGTAGGAAATTGTTCAATATAATATAAAAATATGTTGTGGGGATATTGTTTTCTCAATTTCACTTTATGCAGTCAGTTTAACATTACTTTTATCTTTTCTTGGTACTGGACATTATGGAGTGGGAATGTATTGTCAATACGAAGGATTCCTATGAAATTGAATTTATTAAACCTTCCTATATATTTTAAATAAAAATATAATAGACAAAATTTTATTAATTTTGAAATGTTAAATACTAAAAAAAATTAACATAGAAGGCTTTGTAGTCCAAAAGATAAGTTATTATAGTTATGTCATCTTCTTATGAGTTCTTTGGTTAATATTTTATGACTATTTTGGTTTATCAATATTATATTTGTGCTTCTATAATAATTTAGAAGATATAGACTCTCTTTTTTCTAAATGAATTTGAACAATATAATACATTATTAGATTATATTACTAATAAGACATTATAATACGACGTCAAATTAAATCAATAATAGAAATTTTTTAGAAATATATCCAAGAAATAGAATTACATGATTAAAAATATATTTTTATCCCGAAAGTAATTATACTCATTGAAAATCTAACGTGAGGTATAAGATTTACATGCTAACTTGTAGTATTAAAATTCTATGCCCGAAAGTAGTTATATTAATAGGATTCCTAAAGGTAATCGTGAAGGATTCCTAACGTGTAGTATTATGTCCTAAACTAATAGGATTACGAGGCTAATGTCTAGAATTTCGGTTATATCCTTTTACTATAAGTTATCATGTTTAATATTATAAGATTATTTTTGTAAACTGACATTGTATTCATGCTTTTATAAATATATATATATTGGAACCAGTTATTACGTTTGAAATTTATATAGGAACCCATACAATTTAAATCTTGAATTCGCCTATGCTTATATACAACTTTTTATCGTATAAAATCTAGTTACAACATGCAACCTGCGTATAAAAACCTTATTGCACCCAATTATGGTTAAAGTAAACAACTTCTACACGACTTTGGATACAATTATATTGTTGTACGTATTTTGTCTTTATCTTCGAGTTTTAGTGTTGAATTCTAGCCAAAATCGACTAATGTTCACAAACTCTTTTGTAAACTTGGTTTTCAAATTCAAAATTTCGAACCTTTTTTAATAATTGTCAATGGAGCTTTTAATGAATTTTAATTGTATTTTTTTGTTCCTTTTTTTTTGTTGTGAAATGATAGAGATCTTCTCGACTGTATCTAAAGCACAATATCCTTAATTTGTTTAGTTGAGTCTATGAGCTTGAAGCTTTAGTTATTGATGCGATAAGAGAAAATTTCCAATTACATGCATAAACTTAAAATTGCAACATCCAAACAATTGAAGATAACATCAGTTATCGTATTTTATCCGGGGAGAAAGACGAAGTCTTTAAATTATTTGGGAGGCAGAGAAAGAGAAAAAAGGGGAGAGAAAATAGGAAAGATTGGAGCCTAAAATGGGAAAGATAAGAAACTTAATCTTCTAGCTATCAAAACAATCAGTCGAGTGGTTACAGAAATTTATGAAAGAAAAATAAATTTTGAAACTTATGAATTTAAACATGTCAATTCCTCTTTGCTCAGCGTTGAAATTAGAAGACTTAGGTGTGTTTGGTAGGAAGGAAAATATTTTTCAATTTTTTCATGTTTGGTTGGCTTAAATGATTTGGAAAACATTTTTCTCGTCAACTCATTTTCCTCTAATTGGAGGAAAATGTTTTCCCTATCAAAAGTAGGGAAAACATTTTCTAAAATTCCTTTTCAAGTTTCCCCACCCTATTTCATACCCTCACAAACTCACCCTACACTCACCCACCTAATCCCACCCCATGCCTTCTCTCCACAAAAGTTTTTTTTTCCGTCACCACCCACCCACCCTCAGTGGCGAAGGTATGTTAAGCCAAGGGTGGTCAACTGACCACCCTTTGCCGAAAAATTATACCACGCATAAGATAAAATATTGCTTGTTATTGATTGAAAATAGATTTTGAACAGCCTTGCATAGTTCACTGGCAAAGGGTGTTCAAATTATTAAATTTCCTGGTTTCGCCACTGCCCACCCCCTCCCCCCACACCCACCCCACAAAAAACAATTTACCTTTTTTTTGTAATTTTCATATTTCTGTTTTTTTCTTTTTCACCCCTCCCCTTTCCCGGGGCCACACCCCCCTCCCCCTACCCCCACTCAACACAAACTTTTTTTTTTTTGTAATTTTTAAATTTCTGTTATTTTCTGCACCCCTACTCCCCTCCCCCATCCACCTCCCCTGCCCCCACTCCCGCACAAAAATAAATTTACTTTTTTTGCAGTTTTCAAATTTATGTTTTTTTTTTCTGCACCCCCAACCCCCCGAAAAAAATATTTTTTTATATATTTTCAGTTTTACTTTTTTCATCTTTCGGTTTACAGGTTCAAAATTTTACAAGTTCCAAAGTTATGAGTTCGGATCTTTATGGGTTTCGAAGTTTACGGGTTCGAAATTTTGCGGTTTCGAAAGTTTTAAGGTTCAAAAGTTTATGAAATTTGTGGGTTCGGAAGGTTGTTGGTTCGAAAGTTTATGGCTTCATGTTTATTGTATCAAAATTATTTATGAATACTCTTGAGAAAATACTTTCTTTGATTTGCGTACCAAAATAAAAAATGAATAAGATTACTACTTGTTTTTCAAGAAAAATATTTTCCTTTATACCAAACACACCCTTAAGCTATTATATTCCCTTAACTGGGACAAAGCCAAGATTTTATTATACTAGTAGTTGCTTGCTTAAATTGCCGTTTAACGTTGTCGGTTTATTTCGGGTGAATCTAGGTAGCCTTTTCATATGGCCGTACCTTTTTACATACTACGAAATTGATTCACTTCCAAGATACTTGAAGTATACGTTATTGGGGCTGGGCAATACTATGATTTTATATGTGATGATCTAAAAGGTCGTAAATTCAGCTAAATTTGTGTTTTGAGGCTCCGAAAGCCTTCGTTAATCTCACCTCGATATGTATGCGCAGCCCGAACGTGTAGCCGGGAAGCTTTTATGTGAAAATCTGATGAAAATGGAATTTTTGTAACAAGTAAATGAATAAAGTTGCCTTTGATCAATATTTTTGGTAAACAGTCCCAGACCCATGATTTGACGGTCCCGGAGGGTCCGTAGGAAAATATGGGACTTGGGCGTATGCCCGGAATCGAATTCCGAAGTCCCAAGCCCGAGAAATGATTTTTTAAAGAAAATTATTTTCTGAAAATAATAAAAGTTTTTGGAAAATGAACTTTGATGTGAAAACTGTGTTATCGGACCCGTATTATGGTTCCGGAGCTCGGAACAAGTTTAATATATGTTATGTGACTTATCTGTGAAGTTTGGTGTAAAACGGACTTGAAATGACGTGTTTCGGATCAAAATTGGAAAACATTAAGCTTTATGAAACTTTGAGAAAATTCTAAGAGTTTTGAGGTTTAATTCGATGATCTTGATGATATCTTGGTGATTTAAATGCTTGAATAAGTTCGTAGGATATTTTGGGAGTCGTGTGTGTTTTTTATTTTGAGACCCGAGGGCTCGGTTGAGTTTCGGGTAGCTAACGGGGTGTTAAAGAGTCAAAAATCTGGTGTTTTGGCTCATTTTGTGGTGTCTGGTGTTTTCTTCTCTGCGATCGCAGCCTTTGATTCGCGTTCGCAGATGTCTGTCCAGGTCCCTTCCGCGATCGCATCCCTTCGACCTGCGATCGCATAGTGTGATGTCCCAGTGTTCCGCGATCGCATACCTCTTCCTGCGATCGCATAGGGTCAGCTAAGCTCTATTCCGCGATCGCAACTCCTCTTCTGCGATCGCAGTGAGTTAGGACCAGACTCTCCGCGATCGCAGCCCCTTTCTTGCGATCGCGATGAACAAAATCGCCCAGTTAATTCTTTAAGTCAAAAACAGAATGTTATTACGGGATTTACACTTCTTCATCAATTCCTTCTCCTCCAAGACCCCATTGACGACCCCCAAGCTAGATTCCCTCCATAACCTCTTGGGTAAGTGATCTTAACTCCTAATTCTTCCATTTTCCTTCATCAAACACTAGAATCTAGGCCTAAAATCCTAAAAATCAAAGTAGAAATTAGGGGTTTTGGGTAGAGTTAAGTTTTGGGAATTTTGGGTAATTCAACCCCAATTTGGGTCGGATTTCAAAATAAATTATATATTTTAACTCGTGGGGGTATGGGTGATCGGGTTTTGGTCCGAGCCTCGTGTTTGGACCAAATGGGCCCGGTGTCGAATTTTGGAAATTTTGGAAGAATGATAGGAATTGTGTATTTAGGCTATGGGATTGTGTTATTGAGTTATTATTGATATACTTAAGTTAATTACACTAGATATTGTTATTCCGGAGTTGAATTCAAAAGGAAAGACGGTGTTAGAGGGTTGATTGCTATATTTTGGACCCGAGGTAAGTGTCTTGCCTAACTTTGGTGAGGGAATAGGTATTGTATGTTATGTGCTAAATGTTTACCATGTTCAATGCATTGGTAAGGTGACGAGTACCTGTGCATTATGTGTCAAGCATGCCCGTGAGTCTATTTTTGATAAAAATCTCGTTATTACTTCCATATTCATTATATTATGAACTTGTCTCTACTTGGAAGTCGTTATTGTTGAAAATCTTGGTTGATGAACCTATGAGGTATTCATGAGGCTAGTTGGGAGGTCACTTATTATTCTCATCCTTTCTTCTCGGTTACTTGCCATGTTGGGATATGAGCACACAAAGAAAGGAGATCTTGTTTTTTACATTAATGACCCGTGCTAGTTGTAGATCTAGAAGAAACTAAAAGCTAAACTAAGAAATTCCCACAGACGGCGTCAAATTGTTTGACAAAAAAATATAGCTCTTGGTTCAAATAGTTAAATTTATATGATTATGGGTTAAACCTAGTTAATAATAATATTTCTAGATGTAACTTCTAAAAGTGTGACAAGCGTAGAATAGATCTAGTAGAAAAGTGATAACAATTTACAATAACTATTCTGAAAAGCGTGTTATGCAGCCTTTAATAACAACGAATAACAATAAATGGTATTTAAGTAAATAGGATTAGCGATTCACCCAATAAAGGATGAACTAGAAGATTGTTCCTCCTGACAATGATGAGTGACAGATAAATCCGTGAATGTTCGAATTCTTCTCGGATATGATGGAAAAGTATGGAACAATACAGACACGAATCTTGGTGAAAAGGTAGTGTTTGTATCTTGGCAAGAGAGAGAATCTTTTTGTCGAGGTATGTTCTTACAAAATTAATATCACATGTCTCGTATTATTTCCTCTTTTCCTATTTATATGAGACATTTTCCTAGTAAACCCTAATAGTACAAGTGCAGAGAATATCCACATCCCATTTTGAAAACCAGTCGTTACTACTTCATCAGTGGTGCTCGACTTCGACCATTATCAACACCTCGACTACGGCTCTCATCGACTCTTCGGCTATGAGTCTTGCTGCTTCCTGCTCCACCTCGACTAATGACGGTTCGAGGATTCTTTCTTTAGTGTTATCTTATCTTAAATATTTTAGGGCAGATTTCGAACAATGCAGATAAACAAAAGGAACTGTAATTTAGTGATGATCTTTCAGCCTTCCGTTAGATTTTGTTGTTTCTCAATCAAGCTAGTCACCTTTGGCTGCTGCTGTAGGCAAATTTTCGGCTTCCCCTCCTGAATCAAAGGAGAAACAGAACAATTTTATTGAAGTATAAATATCTTAATCGCCAAGGCAAATTAATTACAGCAAAAACAGTTGTCAAATAAGTGATGTACATAAACAGGAATCTCAAATTGAATCTTGACCTTCAAACATGGTTTCAGCTTCAGGCAGGTATATATTACATTACTACTGCAGGGTGCGCACGAAGGGAAAGTAAATTGTCCTAATCTAAGGGTAGAAGCTTTGCTCAAAGGCGCAACCATTTTTGTCTTTTAAAGAGTACTAATTATAAGTAATAAGCAATGCTCATTTGGGGGCTACTTTCAGGAGAATCATCTTTCTGATTCGGTGGAATAAACAAAGCTTAACCTAAAAATTTGGACAGCTGTAGACTAGTATTTCTTGTGATTTTCTTTTCGTTGAAATATATAATCCATTTGTGGGTGCACATGCGATGCTCCGGTGAGGAAATTATTGTAGTGCAGAATTTTTTTTTTCAAAACTAAAAAATAAGTTGCAACAGTGACGTGCATATTCATGATGGGGATTCGAGTAAAGAGCCGAGTGAGGACGGTGAGTGGGAACTCAGGCTATTTCATAATGGGGTTGCATCAGGGGTAGTCACTCAACCCTTTTTTGTTTGCTCTGACGATGAACGTACTGACGCGTCACATCTAAGGGAAGGTGCCGTGGTGCATGATATCTGCAGATGATATTGTATTGATTGACGAGACGCGAGACGGTGTCAACGCGCAATTAGAGGTATGGATGCAGACCCTGCAATCTAAAGGTTTCAAGTTGAGACCAAGACAGAATACTTGGAGTGTAATTTCAGTGGCGAGTCTCAGGGAGAGGAAGGGGAGGTGAGGCAAGGGAGATTGATGAAGATGTCACACATCGTATTGGGGCGAGATGAAATGGAGACTCGCTTCCGGTGTTTTGTATGACAAGAATATGCCACCGAAACTTAAGGGTAAGTTCTACAGAGTGGTGGTCAGACCAACGATATTTTATGGGGCTGAATGTTGGCCAGTCATGATCGCTCATGTCCAGAAGATGAAGGTAGCAGGGATGAAGATGTTGAGATGGATGTGCAGACACACCAGGTTAGATAGGATCAGAAATGAGGTTATTTGTGATAAGGTGGGTGTGGCCCCTATTGAGGACAACATGTCGGAAGCGCGGCTTAGGTGGTTTGGTCATGTGAGGAGGAGAGGCACATACGCCCCAGTGAGAAGGTGTGAGAGGTTGACATTGGAGGGCCTACAAAGAGGTAGAGGTAGGCCAAAGAAGTGGTGAGGAGAGTTGACTAGGCAAGACATGGCGCAGCTTCAAGTGACCGAGGACATGGCCCTTGATAGGAAGGTATGGAGGTCGAGGATTAGGGTAGTAGAGTAGGTATTCTAGAGTGTTTATAACAATAATATTGACACACCATCTCGCTTTCTGTTGGTAGTAGGTTTTTATAACCGTTGTTTTTTTTTCATTGCTGATTACCTTACTATCTTGTTGTTTTATTCTGCTTTTATATGGTTTTTACGTAGTGTCCCTTCTTGGCTATATTATCATTAATGTGGTGCTTATGCTTTCCTAACCGAGGGTCTATTGGAAACAACATTTCTATCCTCACAAAGTAGGGTTAAGTTCTGCGTATACACTATCCTCTTAAAATCCCACCGTGTGAAAAAATACCGAGTATGTTGTTGATGTTGTAGTGACGTGCATATTCATATACCGACTACTGTACAAAAATAACATTATTGCAGAGCAATCATTATAGGAAGTCGGATCTTGATGCCTCAACCACTGACTTCAAAGCATCCTGGAGTCTCTCTCTCTGGATGCTTCAGAGGTTTGAAGTTGAAGAAGAAACTGATTTAATATATGATCACAATTAAAACTTCAAAATGTAGAAGCAATTTTGACAAAAAATAATAACATGTGTGGTGGGATTAGGAGTAGATGGCGATGGAACTGCTTCTATTATTTTTGTTGGATTAGAAATAGATTTGATGGCCAGCATCTTATGCTCGTAACGGAGAGGTGTCGTTATCAGCTTTCGTGCAATGTTCATCACCTCAACCAATACGATAAGAAAATTCGATTCGGCAAAATACAGACGCCTTTGACTTATTAACCGTGTTAGAAGATTTTACTCTGTATAACTCAGTTCATATTAATTTAAGTTAATGAGTAAAACCATTTTAAAATAATTTTTGAATAACAGATTAAATTATAAACATTATTTATACCAAAGTTTTATAACGTTGTTATTGTATATAAACATCGTGACAAATGACAACGAAATGTCAAAAAGGTGGTTTATCGAAGAGTTATAGCGAATTAGGAAGCTTTATTCCTGCCGTGCTAATGAAGTTCTCTTATTATATATAATCGAAAATGACAATGATTGGAGTACTAATATTTTTACTGCTATGTCGAATAACTTCACATAACTAATATCCCACATAAATTCCTAACTTTTTGTGCTCAACATATATTCTTTGCGTACATGTGACTATTTCTATGCCTGTTCCTATTATCAGAACTCGAAAAGTCAGTTCAGTGACGAGAATCTCAACTTAAAATCGCAAATAACAAGTTGAGTTGAATTTCCTTACTAGTGTTTCCGACTTTCCGATTCCGTTATTGATTATGTTAAGAAAAATCAGGGACTTTTTTGAGAGACATACTGTTTACTTCGAAATATGAGTAACAATTAAACTTGTAATGTGGTTATAAGAATGCATGATCAAATTCAATGCCAATTGATAAATAGCTAAATAAGTGAAGGAATTAAACGATTGAAATGGATCAAACCAGTGTAATTGTAAGTTATCGACCTCGATCTGGATTAGGCTCGAGATCAAATGCCAAGAACAGTAAGAACAACAAGAATAATACGAACAATAAGAACAGTAAAGAATTGAGAGCAAGTAAAAGAACAGAGTGTTTGTATTTCTCAGTAGTTGCGTAGATAATAATACGTATGTGATAATCCGTCTTACAAGTGAACATGGTTCCTCTTTATATAGTAGAAGAATCCTAAATAAGGTATAACTCTAATTTCGGAAGTAAAATACATGATTGATATCAATAACTGTTAATGGTTCTGTCAGTTCCGAGATTCTTGCCGAGATTGGTGGTCGATTGCGGATATCTCGTGATTCTATTACTGCGGTGTCGATTTAGTCTGTTCTCGATCCCTTAGTCATCGTATTCTTCAAGTTCGATCTTGCTCCGATATTGGCTCACTCTCGAGGCATACCCTCGAGCCCGTAAAATCGGGTATCCTCGATTTTCACCGTATACAGATAGTCCCCGCGTTTCTTAGAATGGAATGATAAGAAACGATTTGAGCCTCGATTCTTCGATACATTGATCATGATATCGTCTACATGACATTAGCGATGGATGTGACAGAAACATCCCATCGGTTAAGTTCCCAAAACCCATTAATGTATGTAAGTTGCTGGTCAGCCACTAGTGACACTGAACCGTCGTTTTAAACCTATAAATATTACCTCTTTAGTAGATTCAAATTTTACTTTGATCATAAACTCTTGAGTTCTCAACCCTTCTTGCCTTCCTCTCATTGTTGCTTCATTAAACCACCGTTGTTACCACCGGAGCCACCAGTTTTACACCTTTTCTTTACTCCCCCCACATACATAAATGGTGAAGACTCTAAAATAGTTCCCCAAAAGGAGAAAGCTCCATCTTCCTCCTCCCGGCCTGCCGACGATAAAATATAGGTTGAACCAGCCCTCCATAAATACATTCCTGGACCATGTGTCCTCAAAACCGATTTCAAAGTTTATAACCCCTCATCGGTGTCGGGCCGATGCGAACATGTGTCGATGTACATGGGTTTGATTACCGAGGGCCATGTTGATGCTATGAAGAAGGACTGCAAATGGGTCCAGAGGTGGTGGTGCGTATTCCCACATCTGAAGAGAGCATCACCACACATGTGAAGGGGTTCTTAAGTGTTTGCACTTGTCCCTTCACATTGGGTCCCGGTGGCCTTGTGATCTTCGACTTCTGCAAGAGGTACGAGGTCACCCTTGGTCAGATCCACCCCTCACTTTGGCGTATAGTGATCATGTTGCGCTTCTACTCCAACGAGGCCGGGGGGTTGGAGTTCACGCTGGACCACCTTATTCGGCTATACAAGCCCAGCTTTATCGAGAGTTAATTAGACTCAACTGTCGAGCAACAAAGGCCTTATTCTTGAAAATTGACGAGGATAAAGATCGAGGCTGGATGAGTCGATATGTAGGGGTGAGGACATGTGACGTAATACCAGAGGGAAAGATGTCATTCCCTGAGGAGTGAAAATCCAAGCGTATGTGACCTTTTGTTCTTTGATTTAGTGTCTCTTTTGATTTTGCCTAACATTTCCTTTCAATCGTGCAGTTGCCCCTTAGATTCCCAAGGTGGTGCCGATGACTGGATCCACAAGATTGCCTCCACTTCGACTCGCGCTGAACGAGTGTGGAGGGATTTGGCCAAAGGCAAGTGGGAGGCCAAGAACCATGGTAAGGTCTCTTCTTACGTATTCCGAAGCAATTACCCATTTTCTCCATTACTAATATTCTGTTTATGTAGGCCTAACCGAAATGCCATTTTGAGGCCTTTGAGCGAGGGTGGCGAAGATAAGTCCACAATTCCGAGGCCGGAAAAGGACAAGAAAAGGAGAAATCCCTCTCAAGTATCCAAGCCCAAACCTCGAAGGATGAGGAGAAAAACAGTCGGACTCTCGGCATGTGCGGTCCAAATGTTGAGGGACCAGGATGAGGAGGAAGAAGAAAGCACCTCGGCGTTGGTAGCTCGGCTCAAAAAGGGTACCGGGGCCGCTCCACATTTCGATCTGCCACCTGCTGTAACAGAGCCTTATATCGGGGAGGCTTCGAAAAACAGTTCGGGGGTGAGCCCCAAATCTCCTTAGGTTGAGACGGTTTCTCGATCATCAACTTCTACACCAGGCGGGGCCGGTTCTGAAACCAGGAGGATCGGACAGAGCGCCCCGAGCGATTCACTAGGGGCCATGACAATAGGTCAAGTGCCTTCAATGTCGGTCTTCTATAAAGAGGCGATAAGGGATGCCTAAAGGCTGAAGACCCCCGAGATTGGCGGAGGCTCTAGCGCTGGCGATCCTTTTCGGGATTGCTTCGTGGGGGTTGATGATGCCTCAGATATTACTGACACTTCGATTCTCTTGGCGGAAGTTCATCGACCTTTTTCCAAGGCAAGTGCTAGTTGCTTTCTGGTTATTTCTCTTCACCTTTTTTTCCAAGGTCGTTCTCTCATAAAGTTAACTTGTGTTTATCTTCTTCGTATAGGCCTCTGCCAAATTTTGAGCTGACCTTAGTCAGTGCTAAGCCGGTCTTCGGAGGGTCTCGGAAGAGAAGAATGCTCTGAAGAATCTTTGTGGCCAAAAGGACGAGGTCATAAAGGATCTTGAAGCGGCCTTGGCCAAGGCTCATGAAGAGGGGGCCTAGTTGGACAAGTAGGTAACCGCCCTTTTGATTCAGTATGGATTCGACTCCACTATGGAAGCTAACACTTCGATGTCTCAGTTGCAGCAGAAGGTGGAGAAGATTGGTCTGCTTCGGGTAGAGGTCGATTAGGTTAAGGCCGACTGGGATCGGTAGAAATCTAGGATGGACCACCTTGCTGCTGAAAAGGAGGAAACTTTGGCCAAATTATCTCCGTCAGAGGCCTAACTCCAAGACCTTAAAGAAAAAGGTTCGGCTCAAGCCAAGAAGGTCGAAGAACTCGAAGCCGGGCTTACTGAGGCCAAGGTTGAGATTGAAAAGATCAAGGCCAAGGCAAAAAGGTCCATAGCCATGTACCGAGCTGATGCCATAGTTGTCCAAACTCAGCTGAGGGAGGCTTCCAACCGAGAGAAGTGGCTCAGTGACTTGGCGAAATGCCAATCCCGGGAGGGAAACCCTCGAGGAAATTCATGCTCGAGGTTTTGACCTCTCCGAGGAAATTGCTCGGGCCAAAGAACTCGAGACCGAATCTAGGCAGCTCGCCACCTCCGATGATGATGATGATGCAGAGGGCAGTCGAGGCGAGTCCGGAAGTGGGGAAGATGGAGATGAGGCTGCTGAAGAAGATTCCCCCGGAAAAGCTGCTCGGGAGGAGACCGGCCTTGAGGGGACTAGCCCCGATCGTAGTTAGGTTATAACTTCTTTTAATTTTTTCTTCTTTTTTTAAGGATTTGATCGGCCCTTTGTATATATTTTTTTATATAATGGAAAAATTTCCCTTCGATGCCTTCATAGGTTTTTCTTTCATGTATTTGTATGTTTATTTACCTTTGTCGAAAAAGTGTCATTGCTTTTGTTCAACTCGTGATCAAAATAAACCCTTAAGATCTTCAGTTTTACAAGGGCAAGTCCCCGAGTTATGAGGGCAAGTCCCTGAGTTATGAGGGAAAGTCCCCGAGTCCGAAACACATTCGAGAACTTGTCTCGGAGGTGGCTCGGTGAACTGACCGACGAATTATCTTTACTATCCATGTCCGAATGAATCTTGAGTTTTAGGATAAAGTGAACCCTTAGGTTTTCAACATATGGTTGTAAGGTATCTCAAGCTCACTGCTATACCTTTTATGTGAATCTTCGAGATGTAGTTAACGTTTGTATGAGCTCGTAATAACTGAACCCTTGGCTTCGAATCGAGTGAGAGCGAGGTCTCGAACTCTAATTGTATCGGCCCTTAGTCTTATTAGATCGGCCCTTAGGCTCATTTATATTGTCCCTTAGGCTCCTTTATATTAGCCCTTAGGCTCTTTTAGATTGGCCCTTAGGCTCTTTTAGATAGGCACTTAGGCTTTTTAAGTGGGGCCAATTCGGCCTCTAAAAATGGCTATAATTTTTCCCTTTTCGGCTAAAAGACTAAGTGAAAATTTCTTTATGCCTTCGCATGTGTTTTTTGTACCCGTTGGGTTTTTCGAGGGTTAAACGATCGAAACCCAATTTTATCTTAACTCGTTTGTTTTAAGATAATTCGATACCTCTTGAGGTTTGTTCGGCTGATATTTTCGAAGCCTTTAAATTATTCGACGACTGATTTTATCGAAGCCCCCTTTTTATTTCTTTGCCAAGGGTAGCCTTATTTAATCGTTTTAAAGTATTTGAAGGCCTTTAGTTTATGGCGGAAGTCAAACGACTCCGAGCCACATTATTTCGGCCGTAGGTTTTTTATATGACCGTAGGCTTTAATATGTCCGTAACCTTCGTGTGTGTCTCTTGGACTTGTTTCTCGATAACATTTTGGAACTTGTTCGAAATGTTAGTCCCCGAGTGTGATGGCCTTGCCTATGTATTGGGGGTGCCTCATTAAGGTCTTATGATTTCGAATTTAGATAGCTTCGAGTAGGTGGTCCCGGAGTGTTCGAGGTATGCTTGTACTTGACCCTTGAGCCATTTATTCACAAGTGTTAGTTTGCACAATAGATCAAAATCGTAAGTACATGACTCGTATAATAAAAATTCCAAACATGAGATGTTTGAGAAAAGAGAGTTCTTCTTTGTATTATTCATACATGCGTGCATGTTTTGTTTTCGGGACTCAGCTCGTCTATATGGACACGGTTCATTCGACCATTTGTCCCATTACAAAATTCTTCCTATCGAGACCTATTTACATAACATCCGAGGGTGATGCCCCCAATATTCAAGGTTGATTGCAAAGAAGCCTTGGATACTGTTGCATTATCCTTAGGTAGCACATAGTTGTTGCCTCGCTAAAAACCTTGCCGGAAAAACCCATTTGGGATAAAAACCGGCCTAAGGTAAAAAGAGTGCAACGTACTTTAAAACCAGAGGTCTCGATTTCTTGGATCGGATACCTGCAATAGGTTAGTTTCAGATATTTAAGTAAATGAAAAAGTATAAAACCATACCTTAGCAATAGTACCGCTTGAGGAGTGATATGTTCCAGTTATTCGACAATGACTCGCCGTTCATTGTTCTGAGCTTGTAAGATCCTTTCCCGACTATGTCGAGGATTTGATAGGGTTTTCCCAGTTAGGACCGAGTTTCCCTCCATTAGGGTCTCGAGTATTGATGGTGGTTTTTCTTAAGACTAAGTCCCCGACTTTGAAGTGTCGAAGATTGGTCCTTCTGTTATAATATCTCTCGATTCGTTGTTTTTGTGCGTCCATTCGAACGAGTGCCTCTTCTCGTCTTTCATCTAAAAACTCGAGACTAGTATTCATGGTGTCGTGGTTCGATTCCTTCGTTGCATGTCGAAACATGTCGCTGGGCTCCCCAACTTCGACCGGTAGCAAGGCCTCAAAGCCATATACTAAAGAAAATGAAGTTGCTCTGGTACTGGACTTCGATGTCATCTGGTATGCCCATAGAACCTCGAGAAATTTTTCTCTCCACTTCCCTTTGGCTTCGTTTAGCCTTTTCTTCAAGTTTTGGATGATAGTATTATTCGTTGATTCGGCCTGTCCGTTTCCACTAGGAGTATGTGGCGTCGATAGTATCTTTATTTTGTGAACTTTGAGGAATTGTGTTACTTTACTGCCGATGAACTGTTTGCCAATATCACACACTATTTCTGCAGGTATCCTGAATCGACATGCAATGCGATCCCATATGAAGTCGATTACTTCTTTTTCTCTAACATTTTTGAAGGCCTGTGCTTCAACCCATTTAGAGAAATAGTCAGTCATAAATAATATGAATTTAGCTTTACCTAGGGCCGATGGCAACCTCCCGTTCTTCAAATATTCGATGTATTTTTTCTCCAATCACATATTAATCTTGTAGAATTAATTTCGGCGTGCCCTTCCTCGATTACGGACCTTGAGAGTTGGACGATAGTCCCCGAGCTGATTTCGTCTTCGTCGACCAACGATCCCAAGTTGGGAAGTGCATCGGCCTTAGTATTTTGTTCGAGGTACATGCTGCAGGGTCCATTCTTTGAAGCGATGTAAGGTGACTTGCAATTTGTCTAAGTACCTTTGCATCTTATCCACTCGAACTTTGAAGGTTCCATTTACCTGGTTAACTACAACTAGGGAGTCACATTTAGCTTCGATGACTTCCGCTCCCAAGCTTTAGCTAGTTCGAGACCTGCAATCATAGCCTCATACTCGGCCTCGTTGTTAGTCAGTTTGGCAGTCTTAATTGATTGTCTAATAACATATTGGATGTGGGCAGTTTCAAAACAATACCAAGACCGGCTCCTTTCACGTTCGAGGCTTCATCCGTGAAGAGGGTTTATACCCCCAATGAGGTACCCGATTTTAGCAGAAGTTCCTTTTCCACTTCGGGTACGAGGGTTGGCAAAAGGTCTGCCACGAAGTCTGCTAATATTTGAGACTTGATGGCCGTTCGGGGTTGATATTCAATATCGTACCTGCCAAGTTCGACGGCCCATTTGGCCGATCGGCCTGATAAATCGAGCTTGTGCAATATATTTCGAAGGGGATATATGGTGATAACACATATATGATGACACTGAAAATACAGTTTTAGTTTTCTAGATGCGCTTATTAATGTGAGAGCTAATTTTTCTAAGTGCGGATCCTAGTCTCAGCATCTCCTAAGGTTAAACTCACGTAATATATTGGAAATTGCGTACCTTGTTCTTCTCCAACCAATACTCCACTTACCGCTATTTAGGACACCGCCAAGTATAGGTATAACTTCTCATCTGCCTTTGGGGTGTAGAGCAAAGGTGGGCTCGATAGGTACCGTTTTAATTCCTCCAATGCTTGCTAATATTCCAAGGTCCATGTAAATTCATTTTTCTTTTTGAGTAAGGAAAATAACTTGTGGCTCCAATCTAAAGACCTCGAAATGAACCGGCCTAAGGCGGCTATCTTCCCGGTTAGCCTATGAACAGCTTTCACACTGTCCACGATGGTGATGTCCTCTATGGCCTTAATCTTATTGGGATTGATCTCGATTCCCCGATTTGACACAATGAAGCCGAGGAATTTGCCTGAGCTGACCCCTAAAGCACATTTTTCGGGGTTAAGCTTCATGTTTTATTTCCTCAAGATTTCGAATGTCTCCTGCAAATGAGTCAAATGGTCCTCTGCGCGCAGGGACTTAACTAACATATCGTCAATTTAAACTTCTATTGATTTTCCTATTTGTTCTTTGACATCTAGTTAACTAGGCGTTGATATGTAGCTCCCATTTTTTTTAGCCCGGAGGGCATTACATTATAGCAGTAAGTTCCATACTTAGTGATAAAATAAGTGTTTTCCTGGTCTACTAGGTCCATCTGGATTTGGTTGTACCCAAAATAGGCATCGAGAAAAGTAAGTATCTCGTGGTCGGTCGTGGCAACGATCATTCGATCAATGTTAGGCAGAGGAGAAGAGTCTTTCATACATTCTTTATTCAGGTCCTTATAATCTTCACACATTCTAGTTTGTTTCCCATTTTGGGAATTACGACTACGTTGTCTAACCACTCGGGATACTTTACTTCCCGAATGGACCATATTTTAAGAATTTTAGTTACCTCTTCCTTTATGAAGGCGTGCTTCACCTCGGACTGAGGCCTTCTCTTTGCTTTATCGGTCTGAACTTGGGATCCATGCTCAACTAATGAGTTGTTATCTTGGCTTGTCATGTCTAAATGGGACCATGCAAAGCAATCCATGTTATCAATAAGAAACTGAATGAGTTTTTTCTTGAGTTTGGGGGTTCACCTCGTTCCCAGGTATACCTTACGTTCGGGTAGATACTCGATCAGTATCACTAGTTCCAGCTCCTCGACTGTTGATTTGGTTGCATCCGATTCTTCGGGAACGACGAAATTTCGAGGAGTGAGAAAATTCTCTTCATATTCTTCAATTACCTGCTTATCCGATTCGGTCAAGGCTGGGGACGGTGATTGCTATTTGGCCGCTTGCTTATCTTTGATGCTCGACTTTTCCGAGGTTGAAAGTGTTGGTATCGGCGTCACCTCGTCGAGTGCAAACATCTCCTTTGCAGCGTGTTGTTCCCCATAAACTATTTTCACACCATCCACTATTGGGAACTTCATCATTTGGTGAAGGGTCGACGGTACTTCCCTCATGTTGTGGATCCATGGCCTTTCGAGCAGTGCATTGTACCTCATGTCGCCTTTGATGATATGAACTTTTGTGTCTTGGATGGTCCCGGCCATGTTCACTGGTAGGATTATTTCCCCTTTTGTTGTTTCACTAGCCATGTTAATGTCGTTTAGGATTCGAGATGCAGGTAAAATCTTGTCTAGCTGGCCGAGCTGCTCTACGACCGTCGATCTGATTATGTTCGCCGAACTACCTAGATTCACGAGAACATATTTAACTTGAATTTTAATTAGCAAAATAGAAATTACCACGGCATCGTTGTGCGGCTGAGAGAGGCTTTCTGTTTCTTTGTCGGTGAATGTTATGGTGCCTTCGAGCATATAGTCTCGGTTCATTTTTCTCTTTTGATAGATACTTTGGTGTGTTTGAATATAGGTCCTTGTGGGACGTCGACCCTGCCGACGATCATATGGATAACATGCTGAGGTTCTTCTCGCTCGTTTTGTCTGTTGGCGTCTCTTTCTCTGAAGTGACTTTTGGCTCTATCACTTAGGAATTCTCGAAGATGTCCCTCGTTGAACAATCGAGCTACTTCCTCTCTCAACTGTCTACACTCTTCGGTTCTATGGCAATGTCTGCCTTGGTATTTGTATATCAAGTTTGGATTCTGTATAGGTCTTTAATCTTCTGATGGTCGATACGATCACCGAGGCATCGACACTGAAGTTGTACATCGATAATCGGGGCGCTTCTATGGGATCTGCATATTTGTCGAAACCGGTTTTGCTCATGAGTCCTCGAGGGTTCTTCCCACGTTCACCTCTTCTATCATTCTGGGCGGGATTGCCCCGGGTGGTTATTCCTTTTGTCTGAAACATATGGGTGATATAGATATTTATTCGGCCTTGATTCTCTGTCAACGTCTCTTTGGTTTTTACCTGTCGACCGGTTAGGATGCACTGAACTTGAGGGGGCTCCTAGTAGTCGTCCTGGACCCTAATCTTCGACTGATATCACTTGTGAACATCTTCCCAAGTCACAGTCGGGTACTCTATCAAATTCTGCTTTAGTTGTCGTGATGCGATCGAACTCCGCTTGTTCAATCCCTGGGTGAAAGCTTGAACAACCCAATCGTCGGTAACTGGTGGTAATTCCATACGTTCCATTTGGAATCAAGATACAAAATCTCTTAGCATCTCGTTATCCCTCTATTTCACCTTGAAGAGGTCTGATTTTCTTGTTGCAATCTTTATAGTACCAATGTGTGCCTTTACAAATGAATCTTCCATCATGGCGAACAAATCGATAGTGTTCGGTGGTGTCACGACCCAACCCGATGGGCCGCGACAGATGCCCGAGTTCTACATGTCGAACATCCTTAAGCATGCGTCTAAGATATAAACATGAATAACATACGTGAGGGAAACCTATCCAAAATACATATATGCATATACATGCAGAATACAGTGGGGCGAGCCGACAAGGCTGCCATAGACAACTATGTACCAAAACTGGAAGCCGACAAGACCACATACTATCCAACTATACAAAAATGTCTATAGACCTCTAACAGAATATACAACTGTACTAGGATGGTACTGGGCCCCGTCATACCCACATATGTATGCAAACATATCGTACCAAGGTAAAAAACAACTACGGATCAAGTGGAGCAAACCAGCTCTCGCTGATCAAGGAGCCTAAGGAGGGGGACCGCCAGCTTGTCTACCTGCACCTGCGGGCATGAAACGCAGGCCCCGTGAAATAGGGCGTCAATACGAATAATATACTGAGTATGTAAGGCATGAAAATCAGTACATAACAAACATAGATGAAACATGGAATAAAGAATTCCGCCTGTAAGTCTAAATAACATTTTAAATCCCGAAACATGTATAATGTCATGCATGTGTGTATAATGTCGTATCATGCATGGTTATAGGTGTACATGACATCATCAAGCCTCTGAGGGTATCCCATCATATCATTCGGCTACTGTGGGTAAAATATCAATGTATACTAGCTGATCAGGTGGTGGTGTGTATACAACACTGTAACCTTTTCCCATATCCCATATATATATATATATATATATATATATATATATATACATGTATATAATGCCATCTGGTCATGAGTCAATGTAAATGAATGCAATGCCTGATAAGTATGTCAATAAAATCTTTCCGAGTGTCAAAAGACCATTATCAACTAACGTATTTTCTGAGACCCATGAACAGACGATAGAAAAATAAGGCTTATGGGAAAACAAGAATATACGCATCTCTAACATTTCTACGAATAGAGTAATTTATGAAAGTTGTGCATTTGCTAGTTTCGTTTATGTCGTATAGATCATGCTAAAAAGAAAGAAGGTATAGCCTTAACTTACTTGAGTCGATTCTCTTGAGAAAGATTACATCGTACTCCCTTAGAATTGCAAAATCTCATGTTAATGAATTGTCGAGAATCTATGAGATCTTACGCCTTGAATTATTGAAGAATCTATGGAAATCTCACGTTGCATTCATGAAGTTATCATACTGAAGCCTTTTTGGATATAATACACCTTCATTTTTTAATTAGAGAATGAATCTTAGTCTTGGTGGTGTGGGCCCCACTTTTCAAGACTTGTGTCACATTTATTCCTTAAAATTGTGACACCTTTCACTCTTTATTAAGTGTCATTAAATGGGAAGGGGGTTGCTGCCACGTTTTGGGGTGTTAAGTCATCCCTAATCTTTGATTATCCAAAGAGTTTTAATTAATCACCCACTAAAATTATTAATTACTCAATTATTCACATAATTATGAATTATCTCAAATTACTTAAAATACTACTCACTTTACTCACTTTATGTACCCTACTATCATGGTCATGGGGTACCTTGTATGGAACTAGTCTATAAACATCGGGTATTATGGCTCGAATCGTATTATATCCCAAATTGACCACCTTCGACAAAACTCATTTTCTTTGATTCGTTTACCCTTTAACCTTTACGACACTTATTTATCGCTTGTTATCAATGGAATAAATTCTTATAACCTCAAGATAATCTCATCCCTGAGTCTACGTCGATTAACTTAGGACGATGCCGAACTAAATGATAAATATATCCCTTTCTTATCATTTTCCTTGCCTTGAGATAGGAAATAAATTTTCCTCTCGACGATGCCGTATTACCTTTCCATTCCAAAACACGTTCCCTCAGAAATTGGAATCGGACCATCTTTGATCTACAATCAACGTTGGCATGATAAGAAGCCAATCAATCCATACCCATTATAACATCCATGTCTACCATATCTAACTCAATTAGGTCCGCTGTTATAGAGCGACTATGATCTACTATTATACAACCTCTATATACCCGCCTAGCTATCACTGGATCCCCAATAGGTGTGAACACCTCAAAAGGCTTAACCAACTCAGGTTTTATTCTGAACTTACTAGCAACCAATGGAGTAACATATGATAAGGTGGAACCTGGGTCAATCAATGCATATACATCATATGAGGAGACTGAAAATATACATGTAACAAGATCGGGTAATGACTCTTGATCCTCTCGTCTTGCTAACACATAAATGTGGTTCTAAGGATCGCTCGATCTAGATGCTCCGCCTCTTCCTCTACCACGACCCATTGGTGCTTGTGAACCTTGCCCGGGGGCGTGTATTGATGATGAAAAACCAACTATAGATCCCGTTGGATGAGCTATGCTTGCATCACCTCTCGTCGAATAATCCCTCATTACGTGGCCCAGATAACCACAAATATAACAAACACCCATCCCCATACGGCACTGCCCGACATGCTGCTTACCACACTGAGCACATCATGGCAATGGCGGCCTCATCTTACTTGACTCACCCCTATATTGAGAACCTGAGGCCTTGGAATTCTGGCTTGGCCCTGAATATGTGGAACGATCAAATCTCTTACCACCAAACTTAGGGGGCGCGCTAGCGGATGGTTGGGATGGATACCTCGGGTATTGTTGTCTCTGACCACCTCGAAACTCACTAGAAGGACCCGAAGACCTCGCTCTCTTATTCTGGGTCTTATCATGCTTAGGATCGTCCCTCTGCTTCTGTTTATGCTTCTTTACGCCCTGAGCATATGCTTGAATACGAGAAATATCCATGTCTAACTGAAGTGAGACCGACATACAATCGTTAAGCAAGTGAGTCTCTTACCCCATCATGAACCGGTGAACCCGATCCTCTATCTTAGATACAATAGTGGGAGCATACCTAGCCAACGAATCAAACTGAAGACTATACTCCCGAACATTCATGTTACCCTGCCGAAGGGTCAAGAATCTATCAACTTTGGCCTGCCTAAGCTCTGGTGGTAGATAATGATGAAGAAAAGCTTCTGTAAACTCTTGCCATACTGCTGGAGGGGCATCCTCACCTCTAGACAATTCCCAAGACTCGTACAATTTTACTGCAACGTCTTGGAGTCTATAGGAAGCTAGCTCAACTAACTCAGTCGCAGTGGCCTTCATTAGCCTCAAGTCCTCTGCATTATATCGATAAATACCTGAGGGTCCTCATTTGGTTCCGCCCCATTGAATACCGAAGGGTCCAAATTAATGAAATCACGAACCCTCGCACCAACGGATCTATCTGCATGACCAATACCTACTTTTTGACACCGAGCATGTACGACTACTAATCGAGTTATCAGCTGCATATCATCTCTCATCTCCTGACCCAGTGCATCTGGCCGAGGGGCGGGTGCGGGTGCCCCTTGGAGCTCTTCTGAAGAGGGCGGGTGTGACGACCTGACCAGTCATTTTGAGAGTTAGAGCCCCGAACCCCTAATAACTGCTTCCCCCACATTTTTTTATGCTTTAGGGAGTTGCCGAAGTTATTGGTTATGGAATTTAGAGAATTTTAGGATAGTTAGTCCCTAGATGTGAGTTTAAGTCTTAGAATTTAGACTGTAGTTGAAACTATGTGAAGACGGATCCAGAATGGAATGTCGTTGACTCCGTTAGCTCCGTTGAGTGATTTTGGGCTTATAAGCGTGTCTGGAATATATTTTGGAGGTCTTTAGTAGATTTTGGCTTGAATTGCAAAAAGTTAGATTTTCGGCGATTCCAACCGATAATGGAAAATTTGATATCGAGCACGGAATAGAATTCTGGAAATGGATATAGGTTTGTAGTGTAATTTGTGACCTATGTGTAAAATTTGAGTTCATTCGGACTAGGTTTGATGTGTTTCGGCGTTGTTTGTAGAATTTGGTAAATTCTAAGTTCTTAGGCTTGAATCCATGCTTAATTCATGTTTTTGGTGTTGTTCGATGTGGTTTGAAGTCTCGACTAAGTTCGTATGGTGTTATAGGATTGGTTGGTAGGTTTGGTTGAAGTCCCGGGTGCCTCGGGTGTGTTTCAGATGCTTAACAAAATGAAATTGGACTTAGGAAAATCTGGTGCCTTTGCTGGTTCTGGTGTTTCGCACCTGCGGAAGGGAAGCTGCAGGTGCGAGGGTCGAAGGTAAGGAAGAAGCGCGCATATGCGGAATTGGTGGGGCTGGTGATGGAGCACAGGTGCGCAAGTTTGACCACACCTACCAGCCTGTAGGTGCGTAACGTGGGCGCAGGTGCGAGCCTGGATACTTTTATGAATGCGCAGATGCGCCATTTAGACCGCAGGTGCGAGAAACGGACGCAGGTGCGAGAAACGGACGCATGTGCGAGGATCGCTGGGAAGAAAAGAGGATTTCAAGGGTCTGAAATTTCATAACACAAAATTTGATTTAGAGCTCGGTGGGAGGCGATTTCTTGAGGGAATTTGAGAGAGAACTATTGGGTAACTAATTCGAACTTTATTTTAATCATATTACATTAATCTATTGTTGTTTTCCTCGTCTAATTAAGGAATTTGAGGGTAGAAGTTTGGAAATGGGGGAAAAGGTTCCACAATTGAAAATCTGAGGTTTGAGTGGGAATTAGACGTCGGATTTGGATGATTTTTGTTCGAGTGAACTCGTGAGTGAATGGGTGTTCATAATTTGTGGTTTTTACCCGATTAAAGATGTGGGTCCGGGGAGACTTTTTGGGCGTTTTTCCTAATTTAATGCTTTAGCTTCAAATTAATTAGTTCAATTAGTTACTTGTAGTTATATTTATATTATGCAGTTAATTGAATAGATTTGGGCCATTTGGAGTCGGATACTCGTGGAAAGAATGTGATATCGAGTTGATTTGATCGGTTGAGGTAAGTGGCTTTCCTAACCTTGTGTTGGGGAAATTCCCCTTAGGATGTTTGATATTAGTTAATGTGTGGGCGCCATGTACGTGAGGTGACGAGTACGTACACGGGCTATTATTGCAAAAATCCCATTTTCCCTTTCTAAGTCATAAACTGTTTTCCCTTATTAAATTGTGCACTAATACGCTTAATTGTTTAGGTTAGATTAGGGAAGCAAGCTTACGTGTCTTAACTGCCTATTTGACATTCTGTGTGCCATGCTTAGTTAGATACCTATTTTTCCTTATCTGTGTTTAGTCTAAAATGTATAACTCGATCCCATACCTGTAATTTTTATCTTGCGTTACATATTTACTTTGGGACTACAGACGTATTCTGGGAGATCCCCATGTCTTGCATATTTATTTTGGGACTACGGACGTATTCCGGGAGATCCCCCTGTCTTGCATATTTATTTTGGGACTATAGACGTATTTTGGGAGATCCCGCTATCTTGCATATATATTTTGGGACTACGGACGTATTTCGGGAGATTCCCTAGTAGTGCATATTTACTTTTGGGACTACAGACGTATTCCAGTCCCATTTAGAGAAATAGTCAGTCATAAACATAATAAGTCTGGCCTTACCTGGCGCCGTGGGTAGTTATCCGATGATATATATCCCTATCTCATGAATGGTTAGAGTGATGGGGCCGAATGCGGTTGCTCGCTGGGCTGATGGATCATGGGCGCGAACCTTCGACACTTGCGGATGAACTCCTTGGCGCCTTTTCCCATAATGCCTCCGTAATATCCCGCTTTGATCGCCTTTTGAACTAGGGATTCAGTCCCGGAATGGTTATCACATGAGCCTTCGAGGATCTCCCGAAGCATGTAATCTGTGTCACCAAGCCCTAGGCATACCGCTAAAGGACCGCCGAATGTCTTCCTGTAGAGGGTGTTACTCTCATCGAGCCAGAAGCACATCGTCTTCTTCGATAGGCGACCCCAAGTTTGCAAGGGCGTCGACTTCACTGTTCTGCTCCCGTGGCATGTGGTTTAGGGTCCATTCTCTACAGCGTGACCAGAGTTTTGTTGATATATCTCTGCATCCTTCCCTCTCGGACCTTGAAGCTACCGTTCACTTGGTCAATGACCGGGTATCCTCCTTGATGCACTCAGCCCCAAGGTTCCTAGACAACCCCATACTTGCAATCACAACCTCGTACTTGGCTTTATCGTTAGTCAACTTTGCGGTTATTAGGACTGTCTAATTACATTACCTATGGGTGATTTGAGGACTATTTCAAACCTGGATCCTTTCACGTTGGAAGCACCCTCGGTTAACGAGGTCTATACCCCGGACGATGTGTCCGTTTTTAATAACAATTAATTCTCTACTTTGGGAACCAAGGCGAGCACAAAGTCGGCCATAAAACCTAGCAGAATCTAGGATTTGATAGCTATTTGGGGCTGATATTCAAAATTGTGCCCTTCGACCTTGATGGGCCTTTTGGCCAATCGGCCCGACAACTTAGGTTTATGCAATATGCTTTGAAACGAGCGCTTTGCTAATATACAAATGCAACTATGTTGACGATGAGGTTTTGGTTTTGGGATGCTTTGATCAGAGCCTAGGCTTAGTTTTTTCCAAAGGAGGATACCCGATTTCGGCGTCGCTCCGTGTTTGGCTCTCATGGTAGACAGGGAATTGCGTACCTTGTTCCTCTTGAACTAGCACATGTTTGTCGCTACCTTCGATACCATTGAGTACAGATGGCCTCCTTTTTGTTTCACCAGCTTGAACCAAGCGTAAATGCTCAATCGATGGGAGATTATTCCGGGTGGAATCTCCGTCATGTCTTTCGATCTGGAGGTTGTCTGGAAAAGGCGGTATGTTCTAGCTCCTTGACCGTTGGTTCGGTTGCGTTCGAATAATCGGGGGCGATGAGAGAGCGGGGAGTGAGGAAGTCTTCCCCGCCACCCTTAGGGGATATTTCCCCCATGGTCGTCCCGCCAGCCGTGTTAAACCCATTGAGAGTTGGCGAAGTAGGTACGATTCGGCCGGGCATCCGTGGCTATTCCACTGCTTTCGTCCCGATTACGTCGGCAGAGCCACCTGGATCCACAAGGACGCGTTTAATTTGAATGTTATTTAGAAGGAAAGAAATTACCAGCGTGTTATTATGCAGACATGACGGGGTCTCGGGATTTCCATCGCTGAATTTAAGGATGTCATCGGGTTTATGGCATCGAATCTATCCAGCCGCCGCATCTGATACTTCCGCTCGCTTTCTCACAGGTCCCTACGGGGTGATCACAGCTTATTGCGCCTGTAGTATTTCGAGGATCGCTCAAAGTTTGTCTTCCCCGTTCTCCTGAACAGTGATGTCTCGCTCCTCTTGCCCTTTTGACGCGCTTTCCTGTTGGTGCGAAGGATGATGTTGTCGCGTCCTCTATTTTTTGAGTTCGTGCCCTCGGGGGTCGGCTTTGCTATGACGCTAAGACCTGGTGGCGGTACACCAGCATTGGGGATGCGCACATCATTTTTCCCGAACCTCATAAGGCTGCAACTTTCATACGTGCTCACTGTGTTGGACATTCCAACCTGAAATCGAAGATCCTTTGGACAAGAAAAGGTGTAAAAAGATAACTTGTGTTTTTCAGCGAACCAGCACTAAAACAATCACTATTATTTTTAGCCCCACGGTGGGCGCCAAACTGTTTACCGTGAAAATGGTAACTACAATTATATTTAGTTATGTGGTTCTAAAAATATGTGATTTATCTTAATACCGGTTATTGAGTGATTATAGCTAACTGTGTTAAGACGGGATAGCGACAAAACGAGTAAAAGCTAAAAGAAAACAAACCAAAATGTCTTAAGTCGAAGGCTCAGTGTCGACCTCGGGGGTTCCTGGGACCGAGGCTCGAGCCTGGGCCATATGATCGATGAATATATAACGAACTTGCAAGCCTAGAGACGTGCTATTTATGATCAATGATAGGCAATAAATGAAGAACAAGTGAAAGAAAGCAGTAAATGCAGATAAACGAGCTAATAAAGAGAGATAGAGGATGTTTGGTATTAAAGTAGAGAATGTTCTTGTATATTGTATTCAATGTGTGTTATCGTTAACAATAAGGGTCCCCATTTATATAGGTGGGAGAGAACCAAAATAGTACATCTAGCATTCATTACAAAAATCTATGATTGATTTGATCCGCAATTGCATACGCATGGGGATGTACTTCGCTGCAGAGCTGTTCATCTTGATCTTCGTGCTACCCCAACCTATCAGCCCAGGGTCTATGATGCCTCAGGTCAACCATGGAGTAGGCTCGTGGCTGAGCCAAAACGTATTGGGTATCCTCTGTAAATGAGGCGATGAATGCCGTAACGGGCATAAAAATCAGCCTCCTCGATTTTAGACGCATACAATCTTCGTGTCGTTTCCTATGCTGATCTCGGACCCGTATCCCTTTAGGTCGGAGGCAATCTATCTACGATCTTTGGCCATGCGAACAACAATAAGATACTCATATAATTGGTCCACTCAATTTTAGCCGTACACAAGATCGCCCCAGAGCAAGGTGGGGTGCACCTTCACCGACTTATTAGCCTCCACGTGCTCCACCGGGTCCTTCGGCCATTATTCCAGGCCCAGCTGCCAATCCACCTTCTCAGGAAGCTCGAGGCGGAGGTCGGGGAGGTAGAGGTCGCCCTAAAGGGGGAGGACATGCCAGGTACTATGCCCTTCCAGCCCATTCAGAGGTCGTTGCTTCAGATTCAGTCATCACAGGTATTATCCCTGTCTGTCATAAGGATGCATCAGTATTATTTGACCTAGGCTCTACGTATTTATATGTGTCTTCTTATTTTTCTCCATATTTGGGGATATCTCAGGGCTCTTTGAGTTCCCCTATTTATGTATCAACTCCTGTGGGAGATTCACTCATTGTGGACCACGTATATCAGTCGTGTTTGATTCCTCTTAGTGGTTTTAAGACCAGAGCCGATTTGTTATTACTCAGTATGGTAGATTTTGATGTTATCTTGCGCATGGATTGGTTTTCGCCCCATTATGCTATTTTTGATTTTCACGCTAAGACCGTGACGGTAGCTATGCTTGGCTAGCCGAGATTAGAGTGTAGAGGTACCTTAGAGTATACTCCCCGCGGGGTCATTTCATTTCTTAAGGCTCATCGAATGGTTGAGAAGGGGTGTGATGCGTATTTTCCCTATGTGAGACATGTCAGTATTGATACCCATACTGTTGAGTCAGTTCTAGTAGTGAGGGATTTTCCTGATGTGTTTCCAGCTGATCTTTTGGGTGTGCCGCGCGATAGAGATATTTATTTCGACATTGATTTGTTGTCGGGCACTCGGCCCATATCTATTCCTCCTTACCGTATGGCTCCTCCTGAATTGAAGGAGCAGTTGAAAAAGTTGCTTGATAAGGGTTTTATCAAGCCTAGTATATCACCTTGGGGTGCTCCGGTCTTGTTTGTGAAGAACAGGGATGGTTTTATGCGTATGTGGATTGACTATTGGCAGTTGAACAAGGTTACAGTGAAGAAAAAGTATCCTTTGCCTCGCATCGATGATTTATTTGATAAGTTACAGGGTACCAGGGTGTTTTCCAAGATTGACTTGCATTCTGGCTATCATCAGTTGAAGATTCAAGAGCCGGATATCCCGAAGATTGCTTTCAGGACCAGATATGGTCATTATGCGTTTCTTGTCATGTCATTTGGGCTGACCAATGCCCTAGCAGCCTTTATGCATTTGATGCACAATGTGTTCCGACCTTATCTTGATTCCTTCATCATTGTGTTTATTGACGACATCCTGGTATATTCCTAGTCTCGGGAATATCATGAGGAGCACCTGAGGACCGTGCTTCAGACTTTGAGGGAGAAGAGGTTGTATGTAAAATTTTCTAAGTGTGAATTCTGGCTTGATTTAGTGGCATTCTTGGGCCACGTAGTGTCTTGTGATGGGATCAAGGTATATCCGAAGAAGGTGGAGGCAGTGTAGAGTTGGCCTAGACCGTCATCAGCTACGGAGATTCGCAATTTCCTTTATTTGGCGGGGTATTATCGTCATTTTGTTGAGGGGTTTTCATCAATTGCACCACCTCTGACCAGGCTGACCTAGAAGGGTGCTCCGTTCATGTGGACTGAGGAGTGTGAGGAGAGCTTTCAGAAGCTCAAGACAGCTTTGACTATAGCCCCAGTATTAGTATTGCCTACAGGTTCGAGGTCTTACACTGTCTATTGTGATGCCTCGAGGATTGGCCTTGGAGCGGTATTGATGCAGGACGGTAGGGTGATTGTCTATGCGTCTAGACATTTTAAGATGCATGTGAAGAATTATCCGGTCCATGATCTCGAGTTAGCACCTATCGTTCACGCCCTGAATATGTGGCGTCATTATTTGTACAGTGTTCCTTGTGAGATCGACAGTGATCACCAGGGTTTGCAGCACTTATTTAGTCAGAAGGACCTTAATTTGCATTAGCGGAGGTGGTTGGAGATACTTAAAGGCTATGATATCACTATATTGTACCACCAGGGGAAGGATAATGTAGAGGTCGGCGCCTTGAGTCGCTGGGCGGAGAGTTTCGGGAGTTTGGCATATCTTCTTGCAGTTGAGAGGCCTTTAGCCTTGGATGTTCAGGCCTTAGCCAACCAGTTTGTGGGATTGGATATTTCAGAGCCTAGACCGGTATTAGCTTGTGTGGTTGCTAGGTCTTCTCTTTATGACTGTATCAGGGAGCGCCAGTATGATGATCCTCACTTATAGTCCTTCATGACAGGGTTCAGCGAGGTGATGCTAGGGATGTGACTATCGGCGATGATGGCGTGATGAGGATGCAGGTCCGGATTTGTGTGCCCAATATGGACAGGCTTCGGGAGTTGATTCTTGAGGAGGTCCATAGCTCGCGATACTCCATTGATCCGGGTGCCGGAAAGATGTACCGGGATTTGAGACAACATTACTGGTAGAGGAGGATGAAGAAGGATATAGTTGGGTTTGTGGCCAAGTGTCTACACTGTCAGCAGGTCAAGTATGAGCATCAGAGACCGGGTGGATTACTTCATAGATCCCAGAGTGGAAGTGGGAGCGGGTCACCATGGACTTTGTAGTTGGACTTCCACGGACTTTGAGAAAGTTCGATGCTATTTGGGTGATCGTGGATCGGATGACCAAGTCAGCCCATTTTATTCCAGTATTGACCACTTATTCTTTTGAGAGATTGGTCGTCTTCACGGTATTCTTGTATCCATCATTTCAAATAGATGTACACAGTTCACGTCACGGTTCTGGAGAGCCTTACATCAGGAGTTGGGTACTAGGGTGGTACTGAGCACAGCCTTTCACCCTCAAACGGATGGGCAGTCCGAGCGCATGATTCAGATTATTGAGGATATTCTCCGTGCCTGTGTGATGGGGTTCGGAGGGTCATGGGACCAGTACTTGCCACTCATAGAGTTTGCTTACAACAATAGTTACCGGTCCATTCAGACAACACTGTATGAGGCTTTGTATGGTAGGCGATGTCGGTCCCCAGGGGGATGGTTTGAGACGAGTGAGGCCCGATTGTTAGGTACAGATTCGGTCCAGGATGCCCTGAATAAGGTGAAGGTGATTCAGGAGAGACTTCGCACGACCCAATCCAGGCAGAAGAGTTATGCGGACCGGAAGGTTCCTGACTTGTCATTTATGGTTGGTGAGCGGGTCTTGCTTTGGGTATCCCCTATGAAGGGCGTCATGAGTTCAGGAAGAAGGTCAAGTTGAGCCCGAGGTTCATTGGTCCTTTTGAGATATTGCGGCGTGTTGGGGAGATTGCTTATGAGCTTGCCTTACCTCCCAGTCTAGTAGGAGTTCATCGGTATTCCACGTTTCTATGCTCCGGAAGTATCACGTTGATCTGACTTATATATTGTATTTCAGCTCAGTCCAGATGGAAAAAAGATCTATCTTATGTTGAGGAGTCAGTAGCCATTTTGGACAAGCAGGTCAGAAAGCTTAGGTCAAAGAATATTGCTTCAGTAAAGGTCCAGTGGAGGGGTCAGCCGATCGAGGAGGCAACTTAGGAGAGCGAGCAGGATATGTGCAGTCGCTACCCTCATCTTTTCACAGCTTCAGGTATGTCTTTATACTCATTCGAGGACGAATTGTTTTAAGAAGGGGAGGATGTGACGACCCGGCCGGTCGGTTTGAGAGTTAGAGCCCCGAACCCTTAATAACTGCTTCCCCCACATTTGTTTATGCTTTAGGGATTAGCCGGAGTGATTGATTATGGAATTCAGAGAATTTTTGGGGCACTTAGTCCCTATATGTGAGTTTAAGTCTTAACATTTGGACCGTAGTCGGAACTATGTGAAGACGAATCCAGAATGGAATTTTGTCGACTCTGTTAGTTCTGTTGAGTGATTTTGGTCTTAGGAGCTGTCCGGAATGTGTTTTGGAGGTATGTAATATGTTTAGCCTGAATTGGCGAAAGTTAGATTTTCGGCAATTTGATCGATAGTAGAAAATTTGATATCGAGCCCGGAAAGGAATTCTAGAAGTGGATGTATGTTCATAGTGTCATTTGTGACATGTGTGTAAAATTTGAGGTCATTCGGACTAGGTTTGATGCATTTCGGCGTCGTTTGTAGAATTTTGTAAATTCTAAGTTCTTAGGTTTGAATCTATGCTTAATTCGTATTTTTGGTGTTGTTCGATGTGGTTTGAAGGCTCCACTAAGTTCGTATGGTGTTATAGGATTGTTGGTAGGTTTGGTTGGGCTCCCAGGGTCCTCGGGTGTTTCGGATGCTTAACAGAATGAAATTAGGCTTAGAAAAATGTCACGACCCCAAACACTAGTCGTGATGGCGCCTGTCGTGGAATCAGGCAAGCCGCACATTCCGTTGAATCCAAGTTTATTTTTCAGAAAATTTATAAATTTAGAAGCAGAATATTAATAATAATCCATTTGAAATTTTAACAACATTTAAACACAATTCAAAATCCAACCCCCCGATCTAGTGTCACCAAGTCACTAACTACTATAACATAAAATGTCAAAATAGAAAGATAAACAACATAGTTTGTAAAAATGAAAGTACGAGGGGAAGATAAAGAAGGAGAAGACGAGGTCGCGATCGCCAGCTGCTACCTCGACTACTCCGAAGAAACTCTGACAGCTGCTCCGCAACCACTATCGGGTCCAGATGTACCTGGATCTGCACACAAGGTGCAGGGGGCAACGTGAGTACACCAACTCAGAAGTAACGAACCCAAACTATGGGCTGAGAGGTAGTGACGGACTAAACCTCAAAATTTACAATAAACAGCGTACAAAAATTAGACATGCTAACAGTTTATCATAAAGTGAACAAAATATGCCAAGTATGCCCAGTATACTCTACATGCCAATATATAAGTATAGGAAACCAGTGTGGAAATGCACACAGTGCTCACAACCCTCACACGGAAGTGCACTCAGTACCGTATATGGGTCTCAGGCCTAGGAAAGGTCCATCCCGGAATGTACATAATCATCTGTGACTGTAGTCACTAAGAACTGAGGAAAAGGCCAATCCAGCCGCACGGAGAAGATCCATCTCCGGAATACAACACTCGGACAAGATCTATGTCCAGGAAAGATCCATCCCTCAATATCAATGCGCTCACTGGGGGTGTAAAGACTCCGGAGGGGTTCTTATAAGCCCAAGCACTATATCAAGACAACGAAGGCATGATCAGAGTATTGTTGCATTGTGCAGTCCGATCTCTTAATTGTCCGAATAACAGCCTCTCGGCCTCACTTAGTCATTATTCTCCAGTCTCGCTCACAAGGATCACAGATACATAAATCAGCCTGAAAAATAGATAAATAGTCATATAATTAACAATCACTGAGATCAAGGCGTGAAATGATATATGAAATCAAATAATCACAAAATGAGACAATAATATACGACCACTCGGGTCTCAGCATTTTCGGTGGGAAGCCTTAGCATTTACACTTAACATAATTTCTAACATGCTCACATTCACCACATTAATAGAAATGCGGGTGTCAATGTGTAATACCTACTAGACAGTGTCATGGGATGAGCTAGGCCACAATTTACTCGGTGCACGCCCGCACGCCCGTCACTTAGCATGTGCGTCACCTCAATTATAGTCAAATATCATATAGTTCGAGGTTTCGAACCCTCAGAACCAAGTTTGGAAACGTTACTTACCTCAAAACCAGCTAAAATCCTAGCCCACAGTGCCTTTGCCTCTAGACTCAGTCTCCGAATGCTCCAAATATACCAAAATAGATTTATATCATTATTATATGCCAAGGAACGAAACCCATTCGAAAAGTATAAACATTAGCCCAAAATCCTGAAATTGGCCAAACTCGACTCTCGGGCCCACGTCTCGGAATTCGATAACAATAAAAAAAAACTAGAATCCTTATTCCCTCACGAGTCTACCCATATCAAATTCATCAAAATCCGACCCCAATTGCGCGCTCAAATCATCAGAAGAAATTCTCAACTTTCCTCCCATTTTTCCCCAATTTCCACTCTAATTCCTCAAATTAATGATGAAAATCAAGACTAAATCATGGAATTAATCCAAATATGATTGAAGAATACTTACCCCAAGAACTCCATTGAATATCCCTTCAAATTTCACCTTCTTCCGAGCTCTTTAATGGGTTTTTGAAAATATGGACTAAACCCTCGTTTTTTAACTTAAAAGGTTTTGCCCAGTTATTACTCTTCGCGAACGCGGCCCTTTGCACGCGCTCTCATAGAACAAAACAATAGGGGCCCCTAACTTACCCTACGCAAATGTGTCTGCCTTCCCGCGAACGCGATGCATAACCACCCTAAGGCCTTCACGAACGCATAAACCTCTTCGCGAATGCATAGGCCAAGGGGCCTAGGGTCCCCAGCTGACTCGCATCCCTACGCGAACGCATCCCCTCACATGTTTTCGCTATGCACACACCACCTGACCCAACACGTTCGCACCCCCCTTCCGCGAACGAATAGAAAAAAATCCCCCAACACTCAAATTACTCTACGCGAACATGAGACCCCCTCCGTGAACGCATAGAGTATTTTTCTGCAGCAAAAACACCAGAAAAACAGCTATCTCCAAAATCCAACAATCGATCCGTTAACCACCTGAAACTCACCCTAGGCCCTCGGGACCTCAACCAAACATGCCAACACCTCCCATAACCTTATTCAAACTTAGTCAAGCCTTCGAAACACTCAAAACAACGCCAAAACACCAAATTCACCTCAGATTCAAGCCTATGAACTTAGAAAATTCCAAATTTTGCCAAAGATGCCAAAACACGTCCGATTGACCTGAAAATTTGCACTTTCAGAATTTCTTTCCGACCCCGATAGCTAATTTTCCACTGCCGGCCGGAAATCGCCAAAAACTCCATTTTGCTAATTCAATCCTAATTCTACTTCGAACCTCAAATTCACGTTCCGAACGTCCCAAATCACCTAACGAAGCTATCCGAGCTATAAAATACACATTCCAAGGTTGTTTACCTATCAGTCAACTTTCTGTTGACTTTTCCAACTATTAAGCTCATTTAAGAGACTAAGTGTCTCAATTCTCACCACGACCACTCCGAACCCGAACCAACTGACCCAATACATCATAATTAGGTTAAATAACACATGACAAATCTGAAACAGAGGAAACAAGGCTAATCTCCCGAAATGACCGGCCGGGTCATTACATTCTCCCCCTCTTAAACAAATGTTCATCCTCGAACGGGTCTAGAAACATACCTGGTGTCTCAAATAGGTGAGGATATCTGCTATGCATCTCCCGCTCGGTCTCCCAGGTGGTCTCCTCCAGCGACTGCCCTCTCCACTACACCTTTACTGAAGCTATATCCTTAGACCTCAACCTTCTGACCTGTCGACCCAAAATAGCCACTGGCTCTACCTCATATGACATATCACCCTTAAGCTGAACCGTGCTGAAGTCCAAAACATGAGACGGGTCACCAACATACTTCCGGAGCATCGAAACATGAAACACTAGATGAACATTCGATAAGCTGGGTGGCAAAGCAATTCTATAGGCCACCTCTCCAACCCTCTGAAGCACCTCAAAAGGCCCAATGAACCGGGGACTCAACTTGCCCCTCTTCCCGAACCGCATAACAACCTTCATGGGTGACACCTTCAGTAGAACCTTCTCTCCAACAATAAAAGACACATCCCGGACCTTTCGGTCCGCATAACTCTTCTGCCTACACTGCGCCGTGTGAAGCCGCTCCTGAATCAACTTCACCTTATCCAACGCATCCTAAACCAAATTTGTGCCTAATAGCCTGGCCCACCTGGCTCGAACCAACCAACCGGAGATCTACACTTCCTCCCATATAAAGCCTCATACGGAGCCATTTGTATACTCGACTGATAACTATTATTATAAGCAAACTCCGCAAGTGGCAGAAACTTGTCCCATGAACCGCCAAAATCAATGACACAGACACGCAACATGTCCTCCAAAATCTGAATAGTGTGCTCTGACTGCCCGTCACTCTAAGGATAAAATGTTGTGCTCAACTCGACCTGCGTACCCAACTCTCTCTGCACGGCCCTCCAACACTGAGATGTGAACTGAGTACCTCTATAAGAAATGATAGAAACTGGAACACCATGCAATCGGACAATCTCTCTGATATAAATATCAGCTAACCGCTCCGAAGAATAGGTAGTACTAACAGGTATGAAGTGCACGGACTTGGTCAACCGATCCATAATAACCCATATAGCATCGAACCTCCCCGAAGTCCGTGGGAGCCCAACTACAAAGTCCATGGTGATCCGCTCCCACTTCCACTACGGAATATCTAACCTCTGGTGCAATCCACCTGGTCTCTGGTGCTCATACTTGACCTGCTAACAGTTGAGACACCGAGCCACAAGCTTAACAATATACTTATTCATCCGCCTCCACCAATAATGTTGTCTCATATCCTGATACATCTTTGCGGCACCCGGATGGATGGAATACCGCAAGCTATGGGCCTCTGCTAGAATCAACTCTCGGAGCCCATCCACATTGGGCACACAAAACTGACCTTGCATCCTCATAACCCCATCATCACCAATCAGTACATCCCTGACATCACCTCGCCGGAGCCTGTCCTGAAGATTGATCAAGTGTGGGTCATCATACTGGCGCTCTATGATCCGGTCATAAAGAGAAGACCCGGAAGCTACACTGGCCAACAACCGGTGAGGCTCTAATAAGTCCAATATCACAAATTGACTTGCTAAGGCCTGAACATCAAGTACTAATGGTCTCTTTGCTGCTGGGAGATATGCTAGACTCCCCAAACTCTCTGCTCTACGATTCAAGGCATCGGCCATTACATTGGCCTTCCCCGGATGGTATAGAATAGTGATATCATAGTCCCTGAGAAGCTCCAACCATATCCTCTAATGCAAATTCAGATCCTTCTGCTTAAACAGATGTTGCAGACTACGGTGATCGATAAAAACCTCACAATGCACACCGTACAAATAATGACGCCAAATATTCAATGCGTGAACAATGGCTGCTAGCTCGAGATAATGTACGGGATAATTCTTCTCATGAGTCTTCAACTGGCGCGAGGTGTAGGCAATCACCCTACCCTCTAGCATCAAAACACAACCAATGCCTATCCTCGAGGAATCACAATATAATGTATAAGAACTTGAAGCTGATGGCAATACTAACACTAGAGCTAAGGTCAATGCAATCTTGAGCTTTTGAAATCTCTCCTCACACTCGTCCGACCACCTGAATGGAGCACCCTTCTGGGTCAATTTGGTCAAGGGCGAAGCAATAGCAGAAAACCCCTCCACAAAGCGACGGTAATATCCCACCAAACCAAGGAAGCTCCTAATCTCTGTAGTTGAGGACGGTCTGGGCCAACTCTGTACCTCCTCTATCTTCTTTTGATCAACTTGAATACCCTCACTGGACACCACGTTCCCCAAGAAAGCTATTGAGCCAAGCCAAAACTCACACTTGGAGAACTTTGTATAAAGTTTCTCCTCCCTCAATCTCTATAAAACAACTCTCAAATGCTGAGCATGCTCTTCCTGGCTACGAGAATATACCAAGATGTCATCAATGAACACAATAACAAAGGAATCCAAGTACGGCTGAAACACGATGTTCATCAAATGCACAAACATTGTTGGGGCATTGGTCAGCCCAAAAGACATCACCATAAACTCAAAATGATCATAACGAGTCTTGAAAGCTGTCTTGGGAATGTCTGAACACCGAATCTTCAGATGATGATACCCGGATCTCAAATCAATCTTAGAGAACACCCTAGCTCCCTGAAGCTGGTCAAACAAATCATCAATACGAGGCAAAGGATACCTATTCTTGACTGTAATCTTGTTCAACTGCCTGTAGTCAATACACATTCTTATGGAGCCATCTTTCTTCTTTACAAATAACAACGGTGCACCCTAAGGTGACTTACTAGGCCGAATGAACCCCTTATCTAGGAGTTCCTGAAGCTTCTCTTTCAATTCCTTCAACTCCACTAGTGCCATACGATATGGATGAATAAAAATAGGTTGAGTGTTCGGCACAAGATCACTACCAAAATCAATATCCCTGTCAGGTGGCATGCCTGGCAAGTCAGCAGGAAACATGTCCGGAAAATCACGGACCACTGGAATTGAATCAATAGTGGGAGTCTCAACACTGACATCCCTCACAATAGCCAAATACGACAAACACCCCTTCTCCACTATATGTTGGGCCGTCAGATAGTAAATCACCCTACTAGGCACATACTCAACAGAAACTCTCCACTCAACCCTCGAAAATGCTGGCATCGCTATGGTCACGGTCTTAGCATGACAATCAAGAACCGCATGACACAGAGATAACCAGTCCATGCCCAATATCACATCAAAGTCAACCATGCTAAGTTACAACAGATCCACTTGGGTCTCCAAACCCCCAATAGATATCACACAAGATCGGTACACTTGGTCCACAATAATAGTATCGCCCACCGGAGTCGACACATGAACGGATGTAATTAAGGACTCACGGGGCATATCCAGAAAATGGGAAAAGTATGATGAAACATAAGAATACGTGGAACCAGGATCAAATAAGATCGAAACATCTAGGTGACAGACTGAGAGAATACTTGTAATCACTGTATCTGAGGCCATAGTATCTGGTCTGGCTGGGAGTGCATAGAAACGAGCTTGACCTCCACCTGATTGACCTCCCCATCTAGAGCCGCCTCTAGCTGGATGGACGGGTGGTGTAGTACTGGTGCTGAAGCTGAAGGTTGGCTCCTCTGCTGGAATGAACCACCCGAAAGACGGGAACAATACCTCTTGATATGACCCTGATCACCAGACTCAAAGCAACCCCTCTCAGCAAATGACGGCAGGGACTGAAGGGAACCCTTGGAACCAGAATACCCACTAGAAGAACCATGCGCCGAGAAACCCTAAACTGATGGTGGCCAAGAGGAACTCTAGGTTGGAAGAACACCGGATGATGAACGGCCCGGATGAAAGTTGCGGGGACCATGCCTCGATGAAACACCACTGTAGGCAGGCCTAAATGAACTGGCTGAGGAGGCCTAAATGAACGGCCTCTGTTGTGCTGAGACTGACCTCCTGAATAAACACCACCAAAACTACCATATCCTCAGGAACTCGTGGCATCCCACTCAACTCGTTCCTGGCAATGAATTGACTCAATCTCTCTCGCAATGTCAACTACCTCCTCAAAAGAAACGCTAGATACCCTCTCCCTAGTCAGAACAATACGAAGCTGATAAGTGAGGCCATCAATGCACCTCCTGATCTTCTCCCTATAAGAGGGAACTAGCCAAATAGCATGACGGGATAACTCGGATAACCTCATCTCATACTGCGTCACGGTCATGTCTGCCTGACGCAATTGCTCGAACTCCCTGCGCAGCTCCTCCCTGCGGGACTGCGGTACATATTTCTCCAAAAATAGAATGGAGAATTGATGCCAGGTAAGGGGTGCTGCATCAACAGGTCTACACCTCTCGTAGGCCTCCCACCAAGAAAGTGCAGCTCCTGAGAACTGGAAGGTAGTAAATGGGACCCCACTGGCCTCCAATATCCCTGTTGTGCGAAGAATCCTCTAACACTTGTCCAAGAAGCCCTGGGTATCCTTGCCCTCAGTACCACTGAAAATCAGAGGTTATCTACTAAACCTCTCCAAACTGTGTTGCTCGTCATCTGCCAAAGCTGGGACCAGAAAATCCTAAGCTGGGGCAACCGGCTGGACCGGAGCTGCCCCTGGTGTCTGAAGCCCGTGGGTAACTTGCTCAGGTGTCCGGATAGCTGGAGTCTGAGTGCCTCCCCCGGCCTCAGAAGTAGCGACAGTAGTAGACATAACGACTACCTGAGCAAGACTGGTGCACACAGTCAGAATCTGAGCAAGGGTACCCGAAATCAAATAGGCACTGCCAGTCCCGCTGGAATCTCTATGGCTGGGGCCTGATCCTGAATAGTAGGAGGGTCCACAGGTACTGCCCAGGCTGCTGCACGGGCTACACCCCTCCCCCTGCCACGGCCTCGACCTCTCGCTGGTCCAGCTGGTGTCTGATCACCCCGATGGGTAGCGCGAGTCCTTACCATCTGTGAGAGAATGAAAACAACAGATTTTTAGTTCTAGGAATCAACAAGTTCGCACGACAGAATTCAATAATGTGAGATTTTTTCTAAGGTTTCTATACCCTCTCGAAGATAAGTACATACGTCTCCGTACCGATCTGAGAGACTCTACTAAACATGCTCATGGCTGGTGAGACCTATTTAACCTAGAGCTTTGATACCAACTTATCACGACCCCAAACACTAGTCGTGATGGCGCATGTCGTAGAATCAGGCAAGCCACACATTCCGTTGAATCCAAGTTTATTTTTTAGAAAATTTATAATTTAGAAGCAGAATATTAATAATAATCCATCTGAAAGTTTAACAACATTTAAACACAATTCAAAATCCAACCCCCGAATCTAGTGTCATCAAGTCACGAGCTACTATAATATAAAATGTCAAAATAGAAAGATAGACAACATAGTCTGTAAAAATAAAAGTACTACAGGAAGATAAAGAAGGAGAAGCCGAGGTTGCGATCGCCAGCTGCTACCTCAGTGACTCCAAAGAAACTTTGACACCTGCTCGGCAACCACTACTGGGTCCCGATGTACCTGGATCTGCACACAAGATGCAGGGGGTAACGTGAGTATACCAACTCAGAAGTAACGAACCCAAACTATGGGTTGAGAGGTAGTGACGGACAAAACCTCAAAACATAAAATAAACAGCGCACAGAAATTAGACATGCTAATAGTTTATCAGAAAGCGAACAAAATATGCCAAGTATGCCCTGTATACTCTACATGCCAATATATAAGTATATGAAACCAGTGTGGAAATGCACACAGTGCTCACAACCCTCACACGGAAGTCCACTCAGTACCGTATATGGCTCTCAGGCCCAGGGAAGGTCCATTCCCCGGAATGTACATAATCATCGGTGACCGTAGTCACTCAGTACTGAGAAAAAGGCCAATCCATCCCCACGTAGAAGATCCATCTCCGTAATACAACACTAGGACAAGATTCATGTCCAGGGATGATCCATCCCTCCCATAACATCAACTTCGTACAAGGTCCATGTCTAGGAAAGATCCATCCCTCAATATCAATGCGCTCAATAAGGGTGTAAAGACTCTAGAGGGGCTCTTATAAGCCCAAGCGCTATATCAAGCCAACGAAGGCATGATCAAAGTGTCGATGCGGTGTGCAGTCCGATCTCATAACTGTCTCAATAACAATCTCTCGGCCTCACTCAGTCATTACTCTCCAGTCTCGCTCACATGGATCACAGATGCATAAATCAGCCTGTAACAATGATAAATAGGCATATAATTAACAATCACTGATATTGAGGCATGAAATGATATGTTATGAAAGGACTGAGTAAATGAAATCACATAATCACAAAATTAGACAGTAATATACGACCACTCAGGTCTCAGCATTTTCAGCGGGAAGCCTTAGCATTTACACTTTACATGATTTCTAACATGCTCACATTCACCACATTAATAGAAATGCGGGTGTCAATCCGTAATAGCTACTAGACAGTGCCATGGGATGATCCAGGCCAAAATTTACTCGGTTCACGCCCGCACGCCCGTCACTTGGCATGTGCTTCACCTCAATTATAGTCAAATATCATATAGTTCGGGGTTTCGAACCCTCAGAACCAAGTTCGGAAACGTTACTTACCTCAAAACCAGCTAAAATCCTAGCCCACAATGACTTTGCCTCTAGACTCGGCCTTCGAATGCTCCAAATCTACCAAAATCAGATTTATATCATTATTATATGACAAGAAACGAAACCCATTTGAAAATTATCAAAATTAACCCAAAATCCCGAAATTGGCCAAACCCGACCCCCGGGCCCACGTATCGGAATTCGATAACAATCACAAAATTAGAATCCTTATTCCATCCCGAGTCTACCCATATCAAATTCATCAAAATCCTACCCCAATTGCCCACTCAAATCATCAAAAGAAATTCTCAACTTTCCTTCCATTTTCCCCAATTTCCGCTCTAATTCCTCAAATTAAATGATGAAATCAAGACTAATTCATGGAATTAACCCAAATATGACTGAAGAATAATTACCCCAAGAACTCCACTGAATATCCCTTCAAATTTCACCTTCTCCCGAGCTTTCTAATGGGTTTTTGAAAATATGGACTAAACCCTCATTTTTGAACTTAGAAGGTTCTGCCCATTTATTACTCTTCGTGAACGCGGCCCTGTGCACGCGTTCGCATAGAACAAAACCAACAGGTCCCCCTAACTTACCCTACGTGAACGCAGTTTCCTTCCCACGAACGCGATGCATAACCACCCTAAGGCCTTTGTGAATGCATAGACCTCTTCGCGAACGCATAGGCTTAGGGCCTGGGGTCCCCAGCTGATTCGCATCCCTACGCGAACGCATCCCCTTACATGCATTCGCGATGCAAACACCACCTGACCCAACGCGTTCGCACCCTCCTTCCGTGAACGCATTGAACAAAATCCCCCAACACTCAAATAACTCTACGCGAACGCGAGACCCCTCCCGTGAGCGCGTAGAGTATTTTTCTGCAGCAAAAACACCAGAAAAACAGTTATCTCCAAAATCCAACGATCGATCTGTTAACCACCTGAAACTCATCCGAGGACCTCGGGACCTCAATCAAACATTCCAACACCTCCCATAACCTTATTCAAACTTAGTCGAGCCTTTGAAACACTCAATACAATGCCAAAACAACAAATTCACCTCGGATTCAAGCCTATGAATTTAGAAACTTCCAAATTTCGCCAAAGATGCCGAAAACATCCAAAACACGTCTGATTGACCTGAAAATTTTCACACACATCTAAAATGACCCTACAAACCTGTTCCAACTTTCGGAATTCCATTCTAACCCCGATAGCTAATTTTCTACCGCGGACCAGAAATCGCAAAAAACTCTATTTCGCTAATTCAAGCTTAATTCTACTCCGAACCTCAAATTCACGTTCCGAACACACTCCTAAGTCCTAAATCACCTAACGAAGCTATCCGAGCTATAAAATCCACATTCTGATGTTGTTTACCTATCAATCAACTCACAGTTAACTTTTTCACTATTAAGCTCATTTAAGAGACTAGGTGTCTCAATTCTCACCACGACCACTCCGAACCCAAACCAACCGACTAAACATATCATAATTAGGTTAAATAACACATGAAAATGCTAAAATAGAAGAAACATTGCTTATCTCCGAAAACGATCGGCCTGGTCGTTACAGAAGATATGGTGCCTTTGTTGGTTCTGGTGATTTGCACCTCCGGAAGGGAGGCCGTAGGTGCAGAAAGAGCGCGTAGATACGGAATTGGGGGGCTAGTGATGAAGCGCAGGTGCGCAAGTTTGACCTCACCTGCAAGCCCGCAAGTGCGAAACGTGGGCACAGGTGCGGAGCCTGGCTGCTTTAATGAAATGCGTAGATGCACCTTTTGGACCGCATGTGCGGTATACGTGCCATGCCCTGAACCTGGGCCTGGACGTAACACGGCACTCGCTGCTTGACTATATGTGATCGAGCGAACCAACTGGCTGGATGAATCAACATGTGATATCATAACATACTAAATGCGGAAGATAAACCAACACTTGGTGATATACTGAAAGTATAAATGATATAAATCAAATGTGGAAACACCAATATAAGCTTGAAACATATATGTAGCAACATTTGTTAACCTTAAATGCATGTGATTCTGTCTAAATGTTACTCTAGTCTATAAAGCCTCTAATGAAGCACTAAAAACACTGATTGTCTGAAAATGTTGAAGACTGTAAGGTAATGATAATGCCCCGAAAGAACTGGAGATCACCAAATAGCTGATACGAAAATCCTAGTGCTCTGAATCGTCAACCTGTAAATCATTACCTGCATCGTGAGATGCATGCCTTAGGAAAAAGGGACGTCAGTACATTTGAATTACACTGGTATGTAAAGCAACTAAAAGAAAGAATTATAAACATTGAAATTGAAACTAAGCTGACGACTGACAATTGATAAATGATAACTGAAATGATAACTATTGAAACTAAAACTAGAATGATAACTAATAGCTGATAACTGATAACTGAAATGACAACTAGCAACTGAACAAAGGAAGTAAGGATATGAATACTCCCTCTTCTGAATGATGAACCACATGTTTATCTGAATAAATAAACTGCGGCCTCAGGCCCAATATATTTGTTCACAAAATGCGGCCTCGGGCCCAAGTATACGTATACATAACTGCGGCCTCAGGCCCAAAGATGCAAAAAGCATAAACTGCGACCTCAAGACATAAGATGCATAAAGCATTAACTGCAGCTTCAGGCCCAAAGATGCATAAAGCATTAACTGCGGCCTCAGGCCCAAAGATACATAAAGCATTAATTGCGGCCTCAGGCCCAAATACAAGGGTTCAACATTCAGGGATTCAAAATCAGGAACTGAGAATCATACTGCAATACATGTTATTGAAATAATGAATCATATTGAATTTCATGATACTCGAATGCTTAATAGAACTAGACTGAGACATGTATTCATGAGATGATTATGAAAATCGAAACTTCAACGGTTTATGACATGCTGAGTAATCTAGACTGAGACTCATGGGCATCAAACCCAAGTATATATTGATTACGCACTAGTTTCACAACGTTCAGAATGAAAGTCATGAACGAGTTACGAAGCTAGAGAATAGAAGTTCTGCAACTATTCAAAGAACTAGGCTTAACTATATTTCTGAGGCAATTAGTAACGTGGTAAAGGAAATATAGTGTAGGGAGAATCATTAACATTCCCAAACATAGAGTGTTAGACTCACATACCTTAACTTCCTACTCTTGAGCATAATACAATATTTGTCAACCCCTTCAACTTTAATCTATAGCGATACAAGTCAAAGGGATTCCGTATAAGCTATGATACTCATGTTTTGGTCACTTAGGCATTTTATCAAACACTTGGTGAGTATAAAGCTTCACAACCCTCATTAATGGTGTTTCTTCACCCAAAAACCCATTCTCTTGCTCCTAGATAAATTCTAAAATCTCAAATTGCTATAACCAATACCATTCTTAATCACCCATAAGGTAAACAACAATCTTAACCAATAATCAACAATCAACAACCCAAACCTATAACGGTCCATGTTTTTCTACCAAACCCATCAACTCATATCTCATGAACTAGAGTCTATAATCATTAATCCAATGATAGAATTAATTAGAGGGTGAAGACATTACCTTATTGGAAGAAATCTTGCAAAACCCTCCTTTGAGTTCTTGAAGATCTAAGTATTTTATGTGTAGATTCATCAATACTAGTGTAAAAATGATGAAATTCACACAAAGATAATGGGGATTGCTTAGATTGAAGATGGGAGGAGTTGGGGGTCTTTAGGGAGTGGGAGATAACCCTAAACCAAAAGAAATGGGGGAAGTGGACCCCCAAATTTTCTTTAAAATACCCTAGTTGGGCCGCGCCCGGTATGGCGAAGTGAGCCTCACCTCGTTGTCTGCCAAAATAACTGGGTGGTCTGTCTGATTTTGGTAATTCGATCATAACATCTTGTAGGAATGTCCAAATGACAAACGGTTTGAAGAGTTAGAAACTAGACTCAAATACCTTTCATTAGATAGGTATTTAGTCACCTAACACCTTATAGATATGTAGATATGCTCGTCCAAAGTATGGTCTTGTGCGTACTCATTTGGAATTTTAGTCTATCATGTAATTTTTCAACTTGGCTTAGACTTAGGTCTCTCCTTGGACCCGAAATCGACTTATGATATGCCTCATACACTTATCATCATAACCAATTTATTACCATCACGTTAATACTCATTTAATGCATCCGATTCAAATTTAAGTGGTGTTACATTATCTCCCCCTTGGGATCATTCGTCCTCGAATGATTGTCCTTGTTGTATCTTCGGCTAACTCCGGACCTTAAATGGGTCTGGTGGGAACATGAACATTCATTAACACTTGCATACTAAACTGAATGAATACACGATTACTGAACTGATGAGATACTAAGCTAAATAGGTACTAGATTGAATGGCTACTGAACTAACTAAACAATTAAAGACATGGAAATTGTAATATAAGGTCTGAAGGAGAAGGTTAGTTACCTTCAACATTTCTCCAAAACACCTGCCCGCTAACAGAGCATAACACAAGCCTCACAGGGCATCATAATATGCATAACATGAAACATATACGTGAATACTAGTCTGTCATGTATATGTAAATTCTGACCTAACATGGATATACGAATTCTGAATTGGAAGGAATATTTGAGTACTGAAATGATATGAATATCTAAAAACTGAACTAACATCAATATCTGAGTATTAAGCTGGCATGAATATCTGAGTACTGGACTGACATGAGTATCTGAGTACTAAACTAACATGTATGTTCTAACATGAGATCCAAATTTTGGAAACACGAATCTCGTGACATGAGATTTGAATACTGGAAACTTGAATGTTATAACATGACACGTGAAATAATGGTGTACAACCGCTAATTATGGTGGAAATTCTAACTCATAAGCTACTTACTCGTTCCTTCATAGGATCCTATATGGGCCGATGTATCTGGGATTGAGCTTTGCTTTCTTCCCAAATCTTATAACACCTTTCATAGGCAAAACTTTTAGAAACACCCAATCATCAACTTGAAACTCTAGGTCACTATGTTGCATGTTCGAATAGGACTTTTGGCGACTCTGAGTTGTCTTCAAATGCTCTTGAATCAACTTGACTTTCTCCATAAACTGATTGACCAAATCTGGTGCCAACAACTCTGCTTCCCCAACTTCGAACCAACTAATTGGCAATCTACACCTTCGCCCATAAAAAATCATGCTTTCAAAATGAGCGAGATAATCCTATTATAAGGTCCATATTTACCATCTCTGCTAAAGGATGTGTGTGTTCTGAGATAAACACTTGGTTTTCTGCTGCTCGACTTTTACTTGCTGACAATTCAGACACTTGGTCACAAAGTGTGAAACTTTCTTTTTCATGTCGTTCTACCAATAAATCTCCTTAAGATCACGATACTTCTTTGAGAAACCTATGTGGATAGAATACCTGGAATTATGGGCTTCTAACATATTCCTACCTCGCTAAGTCCATCTATGGTTGGAACACACAATCTATCCTGGTACATCAAAGTACCATCATCTCGCCCTTATTCAAAAGTCATCGTCTTATGCATGTGAATATCCCCTCTTTAAGCTACAACAAGTAGGGATCATCGAATCATTTCTCCATCACTTCGACTACTAAGGAGGAACAGGTCCTGTTCTAGACAACAACTCCACTATCTTTGGTGTCCGAAAGTCAAACTCTTACCTTGTCTAAGCAGTGAACTTCTTTCAACATAGTTCTCCTGTCTATCTCTTTCATGAGCTATAATTCCCACTCTCGATTATCTTTTTAAGCACTACATTAAAACACTTTTAGTGTTATTGTGAACTAGCCTTTGACATGTACTCTAAATTTTAGAGTCTCGTGCAATGGCACTACCCTCATAACACATAAATAGGCATGATTTTATAGCTTTTCTGTGATCACTTTATCATCAATAACTAAGTTCGTTGATCATTCTTCTCACTTTGTGTTCCTTACACATTCTAGACATATTCCTTGTGGTGATTATACAATATTTCCTCATTACTGAACTGATTTTCTTTTTCATATCCCATGCTAACTATTCGGATTTCGAATCTCTAATTGGACTTACTGAAAATTTTCACATCACCCCTTAGACCAAAGGTCTTATACTTGCGGATCCTTCTCTTTTTGTTGGGATCCAAATAACTTTCCTTGTTTTTTTCAATTCTTTGCACTCTACGTCTATGACGACTCATCTTCCAACTTACTTCTGAGTTAGGAAAAATTAAATTATTCACATAACGGAAAGCTAATGTATTCACAACTATCATACACAATCTTAATAATTTAACCCTGCTCACACTGCCAGTCTTGGCGAAACCACATTTCAATAATTCCTAAAGGCTATTCTTCTATAGCTTGCTCTCTCACTGCTAGCTGAATATTTTTCCAATGTCACTGCTCTTCGGGTTTAACTTAAACTCTTTGCGTTCTAACACATGTTCAATATTTCAAATTGTCATCCACTCACTAGAGTTAACCTGGCTAAGTGAATCAAATCTTACCTCTACTAGATCTCTGAAATTGCTAATTCGTTGTATTTACTCAAAACTTATTTACTGTTCTATTACTAACCACCTGCTAGCATCATGTTTTCTTGATGTGCTTTGAATAACTAAAGTGAAGCGTAAGTCTTATCCTAACTTCCCTCATCATCTGACCATATTTTTTTGCCGTACACTATCATTCGTTTTTAACTATGCACATGGATCACGTTTAGGGACATTGCATCTGTCTTAAACAAAATTGGGATATCTTACCCCTAACTTTCTATATACTTCAAAATCATATCATATTATAACCATTTGTGGTAAGCACTTAGTCACATAACTTAAGGGGAACTGTCATATCCTTTATCTCACAACAATACCTACTTCTTATAGTAACTTACTAAGGTGGTACTTTCTAGTTCTACTATGAATAAATATGAGCAACTTAAAATCATTCCCTAAAATTCCATATCGGCTATTGTTGATTCTCATTTCATACATCATGTTTTCTTAGATGCATGAGTCGTGTAAAAAATACATCTCCGGTAATATCAAACATATCTAACTGCTAGAAAGTTTTCCCTTAGTCTCTCTTTTTTTTCAGAACTATAATGACCAATTCTAGGCCATTTGCGGTCAAATTCTTAACCTGCTACACTGTAGGGTCTGACATCTAAATTATCATCATCCAACTTGTGGCTTAATTGAATTAAAAACGAAATTGTTCTGTGAGGTAAACGCATATGGATACACTACCATACACAAACATGTCCTTCAGAGATGCCATCATCTTATAACTCACTTCCTACACAATCCGGCGAGTCGTGGTCTTAATTCAGACCTAAAACATGTGATGATTTCGCTATAATCACTTTCTTATATTTTCTTTTAGCACTTGTAGGCATCACTGTATACTCCCAAGTCATCGGAAGTTGGATACGCTGAAAATTAGAGATCTGGTAATTGTATAACAAATAACTGGCACACTGAATAACCATAAACCTGCTAACTGAAAGACTATATAACCGGTAACTGAGATAAGCTGATAACCACAAAACATAATGACTGCTTTTGTACTTTCTGATAAGGTTATGCTCTAATCTGTACTACTATCCATTGCATCCCACTTTCAACCTCCTATGAAATCTCATTTGTTACCAACATGTACCCCATAGTAATACCACAATAGGCAAATCATCATTTCTAGAACTTTAGCATTGGGCATTCGATACGCATGGAATTCGATAGTAAGAGAAGATTACCTATTGCTCTAAGTTTCATGGCACGATCTAGAGTAGAAAGAAATGAGACAAGCTTGGATGTCTTGGCAGTTAACCATTTATATGAGTGGCTGGCACGCACAAATAAAGGAAACTCCACTGGACACGGCTTCATAGACTCCCTAGGACTCTTGAACCTAGTGCTCTGATACCAAGCTTTGTCACGCCCTGAACCTGGGCCTTGACGTAACACGGCACTCGGTGCCTGACTACATGTGACCGAGCAAACCAACTAGCTGGTCAAATCAACATGTAGTATCATAACATATTGAATGCGGAAGATAAACTAACACATGTTGATATACTGAAAGTCTAACTGATATAAATCAATTCGGAAACACTAATATAAGCCTGAAACATATATGTAGCAAAATTGCTTAACCTTAAATGCATGTGACTCTGTCTATCTGTTACTCTAGTCTATGAAGCACTGAAAACACTGATTGTCTGAAAATACTGAAGAATGTAAGGTAATGATAATGCCCCGAAAGAACTGGGGATCACCAAATAGCTGGTACGAGAATCCTAGCGCTTTGAATCGTCAACCTGTAAATCATTACCTGCTTCGTGAGATGCAGGCCCCAGACAAAAAGGGACGTCAGTACATTTGAATTGCACTGGTATATAAAGAACCTGAAAGAAAGAATTATAAATATTGAAACTGAAACTAAGTTGATGACTGAGAATTGATAATTGATAATTGAAATAGATAACTATTGAAATTGAAACTAAAATGATAACTTATAGTTGATAACTTATAACTGATAACTGAAATGACAATTGGCAACTGAACAAAGGAAGTAAGGATATGAATAGTTCCTCTTTTGAATGATGAACCACCTGTTTATCTGAATAAATAAACTGCGGCCTCAAGCCAAATATATATGTGCACAAACTGTGGCCTCGGGCCCAAGTACGCATATACATAACTGCGGCCTTAGACCCAAAGATGAAAAAAGCATAAACTGCAGCCTCAGGCCCAAAGATGCATAAATCATTAACTACAACCTTAGGCCCAAAGATGCATAAAACATTAACTGCGGCTTCAGGCCCAAAGATGCATAAAGCATTAATTGCGGCCTCAGGCCCAAATACAAGGGTTCAACATTCAAGGATTCAAAATCAGGAACTGAGAATCATACTGCAATACATGATATTGAAATACTGAATCATATTGAATTTCATGATACTCGAATGCTTAGTTGAACTAGAGTGAGATCTGTATTCATGAACTGATTATGAAAATTAAAACTTCAATTGTTTATGACATGCTGAGTAATCTAGACTGAGACTCATAGGCATCAAACCCAAGTCTATATTGATTACGCACTGATTTCACAACGTTCAGAATGAAAGTCATGAACGAGTTACGAAGCTAGAGAATAGAAGTTCTGCAACTATTCAAGGAACTAGGCTTAGTTATATTTCTGAGGCAATTAGTAAAGTGGTAAAGGAAATATAGTGTAGGGAGAATCATTAACATTCCCAAACATAGAGAGTTAGCCTCACATACCTTAACTTCCTGCTCTTGAGCGTAATACAACGTTTGTCAACCCCTTTCAATTTTAATATATAGCAATACAAGTCAAAGATATTCCGTATTAGCTATGATACTCATGTTTTGGTAACTTAGGCATTTTATCAAACACTTGGTGAGTATAAAGCTTCACAGCCCTCATTAATGGTGGTTCTTCACCCAAAACCCCATTCTCTTGCTCCTAGATTAATTCTAAAACCTCAAATTTCTATAACGAATACCATTCTTAATCACCCATAAGGTAAACAACAACCTTAACCAATAATCAACAATCAACAACCCAAACCTATAATTGTCCATACTTTTCTATCAAACCCATCAACTCATACCTCATGAACTAGAGTCTATAATCATTAATCCAATGCTCGAATCATTTAGAGGGTGAAGACATTACCTTATTGGAAGAAATCTTGCAAAACCCTCCTTTGAGTTCTTGAAGATCTAAGTATATTATGTGTAGATTCATCAATACTAGTGTAAAAATGATGGAATTCACACAAAGATAATGGGGATTGCTTACCTTGAATATGGGAGGAGTTGGGGGTCTTGAGAGAGTGGGTAAAAACCCTACAATTAGTCCAAAAGAAGTGGGGGAAGTGGACCCCCGAATGTGGTTAAAAATACCCTAGCTGGGTTGCGCCCGGTCTGGCGAAGTGAGCCTCACTTCTGTGTCCGACAAAATAATTGGGTGGTCTGATTTTGGTAATTTGATCATAACTTCTTGTAGGAATGTCCAAATGACAAACGGTTTGAAGAGTTAGAACTAGACTCAAAGACCTTTCATTTGATAGACTGTGCATCACCTAACACCTTATATTTCTGTAGATATGATCGTCCAAAGTGTGGTCTTGTGCGTACTCATTTGGAATTTTAGTCTATCATGTAATTTTCCAACTTGGCTTAGACATAGATCTCTCCTTGGACCCCAAATCACTTATGATATTCCTCATACTCTTATCATCATAACCAATTGATTACCATCACGTTAATACTCATTTAATGCATGCCACGACCCGAAATCCCACCGTCGGGACCGTGATGGCGTCTAACGTTGAACCCGCTAGACAAGCCAACATTCCAGTTAATATAACCTTTTTCTTTATTATTAGGCATTTAAAAGAAAAGCGATAAGCGAGAACAAGTCCAACTAATAGTACGGAAGCTATGAAATATAACAACTTAAGTGTTTGATATTACAAAATCCTTAATAACACCCCAGAACTTGTACCACAAATGCACGAACTATCTAAGAATGCTAAAAACAAAGTCTGAATGAACAATACACTGTCTCAGAATTTCAAAGGAAAAGACAGAAAAGGAGATAAGATAGGAGGAGACGCCAAGGCCTGCAGGACTACCTCAGTGTCGCTTGTGGACTGAAGGATACTCCCTCGATCAGTGTCCACCGAGTCTGGTACCGTAATCTGCACAACATAAAGAAGTGCAGGTGTAGCATCAGTACAACCGACCACATGTACTGAGTAAGTGCCGAGCCTAACCTCGGCGAAGTAGTGACGAGGCTAGGACACGACAAATAACAAATACATGTGCAGTTCAATAATATAAAGCAGGAATAATAACAGGAAGTAAACAATTAAGTACTAAACGGGGAAGACATGCTGGGGAAAAAGGGGTAACAACTACTGAAATACTTAAATAGCAGCAAGAACTAACAACTCTGAAACAATAAGTAAACAGAAATGGCACGACATGTCCCCTCGTGCTATAATATCTCAAAACACGGCACGGAATGTCCCCTCGTGCATAAATAATCAACAACACAGTATGGAATGTCCCCTCATACGTAAATAAACAACATCACGGCACGTAATGTCCCCTCGTGCATAAATAATCAACAACACGGTACGGAATGTCCCCTCGTACACAAATAATCAACATCACGACATGGAATGTCCCCTCGTGCATAAATAATCAACAACACGGTACGGAATGTCCCCTCGTATGTAAATAAACAACATCACGGCACGAAATGTCCCCTCGTGCATAAATAATCAACAACACGGTACAGAATGTCCCTCGTATGTAAATATCGTAAACATGACACGGAATGTCCCCTCGTGCATAAATAAACAATCATGGCACGGAATGTCCCCTCGTGCATAAATATAGTAAAACAACAATTGGCAGGAACATCAACAATAAGAAACCTTAAATACACAGGAATAATCAACAAAAGTAATACCGTCCCGGCAAGGGACACAGCTATAACCAAACCTATACAGATATATAACTTAACAGCATATCCCTCAACCGAATCATTACTCAACAGTACTCACAACTGAGAATTTCCATCAAATGAATAACTACCAAATGATATCAAATCCATAAACACAGTAAACTTCAATGAAAAATCACATAATTACTCATAATCGACTCACGGGCATGCTTGACCACAACATATAGGTACTGGTCACCTCACCTATACTTTGGACATGGAATAAACACGTAGAAAATAGGACTCAACACCTATTCTCTCAAGCTAAGGTTAGGCCGAACACTTACCTCGATGCCACGAACACAATTCAAGCCTCAACTACCGCTTTACCTCTTGATTCCACCACCAACTCGCTCGTATCTAGCCACAAATTACTTAATTATATCAATAAATGTTAAATGAATCAATTCTAATGCATGGAAAAGCATTTTCTAAAGTTTTCCCCAAAAAGTCAAAAATCGACCTCGGGCCCCCTCGGTCCAAACTCGAAATTCGGACCAAAACCCGATTATCCATTCACCTTCGAGCCCGGATATATAAATGGTTTTGGAATCCGACCTCAATTTGGGGTCTAACTCCCCAAATTTCAATATTCTTAGGTTTTTCCCAAAATTCTCAATTCCACCATGAAAACCCTAGATTCTAGGATGAAATCTTGTAAAAAGAAGTTATGGATTAAAGAAAATGAGTTAGAAATCACTTACTAATATTTTTGAGAAGAAAGAGTGTTTGGAAAATCACCTCTTATGTTTTTAGGGTTTTGAAAATTGAAAAATAACTGAAAATCTCGTTTAAATATACACTCCTCAGGGCCTACCGCGGACTGCATAAAAGCGACCGTTGTCGCGAAGGCCTTCCCCACCGCGGACCACACAAAGGCGATTGCAGCCGCGAAGACCCCTCCACCGCGGATCACACTGGCAGGTTCAAAGACCTGTACTCCTCTGAACCTGCAGCAGCCCTGTTCTAAGCCTAAAACACCCCCGGACCTACCCGAAACTCACCTGAGCCCTCGGAACTTCAACCCAAAGGTGCACACAACCTCGAAAATATCCTACGGACTTATTCGTGTAATCAAATCACCAAAATAACATCATAAACGTCGGATTAAACTCCAAAATCAATGAATTTCTCTAAACCTCTTTAAACATCAAAGTTTGCATTTTAGATCCGAATCACGTCAAACTAAGCCCGTTTCTTACCAAACTTCACAAACAACACATATAAATCATATTGAACCTGTACCGGGCTCCGAAATCAAGATACGGGCCCGATACCACAGGTTTTTACATGGAATTTCATTTTCAAAAACCTTTACATTTTTCAGAAAATAATTTCCTTTAAAAATTCATTTCTCGGACTTGGGACCTCGGAATTTGATTCCGGGCATACGCCCAAGTCCCATATTTTCCTACGGACCCTCCGAGATAGTCAAATCACGGTCCGGGTCCATTTACCAAAAATATTGACCAAAGTCAACTTTACTCAAATTTTCAGCACAAAATATCTTTTTTCATTAGTTTTTCTCATAACGGTTTCCCGGCTACACGCCCGGGCTGTGCACGCAAATCAAGGTGAGATAAAAGGAGGTTTTCATGACCTCGAAATACAGAATTAGCTACGAATACACCGAATGACCTTTTGGGTCATCACAATGCATCCGATTCAAATTTACGAGGTGTTACAATACGCAGGTGCAAGAAACGGCCGCATGTACGAGGTTCGCTGGGCAGAAAAGAGGATTTCGAAGGTTTGAAATTTCATAACGCAAAATTTGATTTAGAGCTAGGTGGAAGGCGATTTCTCGAGGGATTTTGAGGAAGAACTATTGGGTAACTAATTCTAACCCTATTTTGATCATATTACATTAATCTATTGTTGTTTTCCTCGTCTAATTAATGAATTTGAAGGTAGAAGTTTGGGAATGGGGGAAAAGGTTCTCCAACTGAAAATATGAGGTTTCAGTGGGGATTAGACGTCGGATTTAGATGATTTTTGTTCTAGTGAACTCGTGAGTGAATGGGTGTTCATAATTTATGATTTTTACTCGATTCCGAGACGTGGGTTAGGGGAAACTTTTTGGGCATTTTTCCTAATTTAATGCTTTAGCTTCGAATTAATTAGTTAAATTAGTTACTTGTAGTTATATTTATATTATGAAATTAATGAATAGATTCGGGCCATTTGGAGTCTGATACTCGTGGCAAGAACGTGATATCGAGTTGATTTGAGTGGTTGAGGTAAGTGGCTTGCCTAACCTTGTGTTGGGGAACTTCCCCTTAGGATGTTTGATATTAATTGATGTGTGGGAGCCGTGTACGTGAGGTGACGAGTACGTACACGGGCTATTATTGCAAAAATCCTGTTTTTCCTTTCTAAATCATACATTGTTTTCCCTTATTAAATTGCACTAATACGTTTAATTGTTTAGCTTAGATTAGGAAAGCATGCTTACGTATTTTAACTGCCTATTTGACATTCTATGCGCCATGCTTAGTTAGATCCCTATTTTTCCTTATTTGTGATTAGTCTAAACTGTATAACCCGATGCCATACCTGTCATTTTATCTTGCGTTGCATATTTACTTTGGGACTACAGACGTATTCCGGGAGATCCTCTTGTCTTGCATATTTATTTAGGGACTACGGACGTATTTCGGGAGATCCCCCTATCTTGCATATTTATTTTGGGACTACGGACGTATTTTGGGAGATCGCCCAGCACTGCATATTTACTTTTGGGACTACGGACGTACTCCGGGAGATCCCCTGTACTGAATAATTATTCGGAAATACGGGACGGTATCCCGGGAGATTCCCTATTGTGTTTACCTCGTTTTGAACCGAGGGCTCCCATAACTGTAAATTTTTGTGAATTCCTTTAATTGTTTACCGTAAATTTATATATATATATATATATA